>JAEHOL010000016.1:0-54628 GCA_016432905.1 Hoplolaimus galeatus
TCAAAAAAATGTTAGGGAGTTAATTTGCTTATAAATCAATATCTTACACTCAACTAACTGTTAGGGTCATTCAGATATAACGACGGCTGCGTGATTGCGCGTAGCTACGACGCTAAGCCCTTTGTGAAAATGGGCGCGCCTTTCTTTCAGATCAAAGACACGCTGCGTCGTCATGGGATCGTGGCGTTTTCTTCCAACTACGCGCTGTACGGGCAGCTGTCTGAAAGGGTCATGACCCTTGTAGAATCAATGGTTTGCGATTCAGAAATTTACAGTATTGATGAAATATTTTGTGACCTCTCCGGCATGCCCGGTGACCTCACCGAATTCGGTCGAAAGATCCGTGCCAAAGTCTTAAAACATACCGGAATTCCGGTGGGTGTGGGCATTGCCCACACCAAAACCCTGGCCAAACTGGCCAATCACACCGCAAAACGCCTGCAGGCGCAGACTGGCGGCGTCGTGGATCTGTGCGACCCCTTCAAACGCGACTGGGTATTGCGCAACACCGCCGTGGAAGAGGTGTGGGGTATTGGTCGACGCATGACGGCGCATATGCACGCCCTGGGCATTCACACCGCCATGGACTTAGCCAAGGCTGATCCTGTCTTGCTCGGGCGTAAATTCAGCGTTGTCCTGGAGAAAACGGTGCGCGAGCTCGCCGGCACTTCGTGCCTGGCCCTGGAAGAGGCCGCACCGGCCAAGCAGGAGATCTGCTGCAGCAGAATGTTCGGCGTGCGCCTGGAGACGATCGAGCCGATCAAAGAGGCGGTGGCCACCTACGCGCAGCGTGCGTCGGAAAAGCTTAGGGCCCAGCATTCGCTGTGCAAGAAGATCCGCGTGAGCATTCGGACCGGCATGTTTAACCCCGACGAGGCGCGTTACGCTAACGGCGTGCTGGTGGAGCTGCCCTATCCCACTAATGACGTGCGATTGATCACCAAGGCTGCGACGCAGGCCGTGGAACGTCTATTCCGTCCTGGGTTCCGATACAGCAAGGCCGAAGTGTTGCTGATGGATCTGCGTCAACCGGGTGAGTTCACCGATGATCTGTTTGCGCACACGCAGCCGGCGGCGGCCGACAAGGTGATGAGCGTCCTGGACGAAATCAACAACCGATGGGGACGCGGTACGCTGCGCGCGGCGGCTGTGCCGGCGGCGCCGGCTTGGGCGATGCGCCGTGAGTTGATGAGCCCGAGCTACACCACCCGGCTTGACCAGTTGTGGACGATCAACGCCAATTGAGGCGTCAGGATCTGGAGGGAGTGTGTATGTGCAGTCATTACGAAGCACCGGCGCCGCAGCGGGTGGCCGAGACATTTGGCGTTGAGCTGTTTGAACAGGGCAAGCTGGATCTGTACCCAGGATACAGCGGGCCTTTCATTCGCGGTGTGGAGCACGTCGACGACGAATCGCCGGCGCCGGTGGAGGTGCTGCAAGGTGCGTTTGGGCTGATCCCGACCTGGAGCAAGGACACCAAAATCGTGCGCAGCACCTACAACTGCCGATCGGAGACGGCCAGTCAAAAACCATCGTTCCGCACGGCTTGGCGAAAAGCGCAGCACTGCATTATCCCGGCCGCAGCCATCTATGAGCCTGACTGGCGATCAGGAAAGGCGATCGCCACGCGCATTGCGCGGGCAGACGGTGAGATAATGGGCATCGCCGGCCTGTGGGAGCAGTGGCGCAATCCCGGTACTGGGGAGACCCTGCACAGTTTCACCATGCTGACCCTCAATGCGGATGATCACCCGTTCATGCGCCACTACCACAAGCCCCAGGACGAAAAGCGCATGCTGGTGATCCTGCCTCGAGGGTTGTATGGGGATTGGTTGAATGCCGGCGCCGGCGACAGCATGGCGTTCATGCGTCAGTACCCGGCCGACCGCCTGGCTGTCGCCCTGTAATGCAGGACAGCGGCTACGCCCTGCCCTGAGCCACTAAAAAAGAGCGTGATGGAATGACAAAAGAAGAACTACGACAGCAGCTGCAGGCGCAGCTTGATCAGCATCTGCAGGTGCATCCTGACGCGGTGACGCTTTACGCGGCCGTGCCTGAGCCGGAAACCAAGCCGTGGAAAAAGAAACCGAGTTTGCTCGATCAGGCATTTGCCCAAGACCTGGCGCAGATTGAGAGGGAGTTGCAGGGCAAGGTCTAACATTCCCTGTTATGAAAGAAAAGCAGCGTCGAGGCGAGCTGGTGCGCTAGGTGTAGTAGTAACGGGACTTACGTCGAATTGAGTCCATGTCCTTCGTGTGCTTGACATGACCCAGCCAAGCTTGAACTTTGGCGACATTGGCTTCACAAGACATTTTGATAGGCAGGTTGTGGCCGACGGTTGTCCAGGTTGGCAAATCACTTAACCGCGTCTGAGACCAGCAGGACGGGGAAAGTTCTCTAAAACCACAAGCTCGGCAAACCCATCAAGCCCTACGTAAGCTCCGAATTTTCTGATATCGTCCGGGTAAGGAAGAAAACGGCCTCGATAGCAGGTTTCTAAAAAAGGAGTAAGTGCCAGCATGTCGTCTTTTACTAAAGCCAAAAATTCTTTACGTCTCCCGATCTTTTTTAAGCTTGTAGCGTCCCTTAAGTCTCTTAAGAAAAGAAATCTGCTTCGAGGTTACGCTTCTCAAGAGTTAAGGATAAAAAGCGCAATTGATGACATCCGGAAAGGGAACACCATCGATGATATTATGACAATTGGAGCTCTATTAAAGGGCCCCAAAGGGTTGATCGCCGGTGAGACAAAGAAGACGAGCAGTGATCTTTTCAGGTTTACAATGTTGACGGCGCTGCACTGGCAGGAAGAGGTAAGATATACCTGTGGTTATTTGAATTCAGCGCAAGACGATTGTACAGCCGCATTGAAGCACATGGCACAGTTAGCTAAGCTTGAGAAAATTAACACTGATGAAGCACTAGAGTTCATATATTTGATGGCCAAGATATATGGTGCCTCAAACTATCTATCTTACAAGCTAGGCTATATACGAGTGACCAGGAAGCTGACCGCTCCACAATTAGCGAAAATCAGCGATATTGAAGCTGAAATGGGGCACAAGGAAAAGCCCGCATTTCATTTTAGCGCAATGGAGAACTTGAGCCCAAGGATATCTCTTTTTTTGATCGCGCAGCGACGTGTCAGTGCCTTAGTTGGCAAGGTTGACGGCGATATTAGACGATCATATACAATTAGTAATTTCATACCAACGCCATTGAATGACGAGGATTTGGCGAAATATTTATTGCGTGCAACCGAGTCATCGTTGATCGATACGCTTCAAGCAGTTATAGTAATCATGAACCTCAACGTTTTTAAGCGTCAGGCTCGCGAATTGCAACTTAGATTAACCACTGAGATATGGGTTGAATTAGAAGCCGTCATCCATCAGTCAACGAACGGGGATGATGCGCAGTTGATACCTGAGCACTATCTAGATAGTGACGAAGAGAATGACCGATCTCTTGATTTTTATCGGATCTCCTCATGTTTTCTTGAAAGACCAAATTTGGCTGAATTTCGAAACGAAATAGACCGCGTGATTGGCGCTCGTCTGTTAGCTGAAATCGTAAAAGATTTTAAATTTGGAGAGCGCGATTTCTACGAAGATAAGGATGCTCTGCTGAATGATGAAGGGACTATTGTTAGGAAGTCTCCAAACATCAGGTTAGACTCCTTTTACAGAACATTTTTGTTCCTTAGGTTTATCGAGCAACGTACTAATTTGCTAGCGTTGTCCGACGAAGATATTAAATACATCTTTGAACAGACACTTGCTCTAGAGGTTTTACTGACCGAAGCTGAGCTGAGAGCCATTTACAGCATAGTTCCAGATGAGACCCAGAAGTTTGTAGCAGTATTAGCTCTTGCCCTATTTAGAAAAAAATCCATAGACCCCGACGTAGATTATGAGTTTAGGTCAGATTTAATAGATCATGTCAAAGCGAACTACAATGGTTTAATACTTGAATTTATCGATGACTTGGTGACTGATTCACCGCAAATCGCTAGCTACATAGCCGACTCGCTAGATGAAGTGACTATTGAGAAACTCTATGAGGTTATCAAGAGTTCCTCTCAAGCATCCGAAATCCGTAGAGATATCCTCAAACTTATAGGAAAAAAACTCAACCGTATTGACTATGTTATCGAGGCGGATGCTATCGAGACTCGATCAAAATTAGCTACCTTGCAGAGCTATTTCGATAGCAGTCGAATGTACGTCGACAGTTTTGCCATGAAGAAGTGGCTTGATGGTAATCCCTCTGTTTCCACTGAACAGTTTCGTACTTCCTACCCCAGTATCCAAGCAACACTTAGAACTATTGAAAATAAATCGGGCGAAAGCGAAGATATATATTTTATAACGCTAAACGAGCAAAGTGAGGGCATGATCGCGCAGATAGCTAAGGACGCGTTTGATCAATTTTGTCTGAATACTGAATTTGGGATCGAGTCCTATTTAGGGCGACGAATTCGCCATAACACATTAGATGGAGTTATGACTGAGTCTGTTGATGCTGTTTTTAATAAATCTGACTACCGTATGATAATGGCCGGACAAAGTATGAAGCGTACGGCCGATGCATGGCGTTCGCAATTTAGAGCCATTATCGACAAACTGAGAAAAGAGCGGTTGCAGTTCAAGTCACCCACCTCCCTCTTCAATTCGGTTGTTGATTTAGAAGACTTCGCGACTCGGGAAAATATTCGATTGCTTTCGAGCAGCCTTCGAGTTGCTGGAAGCCAGCTTCTCAACGACTTAGTCATATCGTTCTGCTGGAAGCAGATCTCCCCCCAGCTAGAAAGTGCGGCTCGCTACATCAAAACAGAGCTGCTGCAAGAGGCTACAGGCAGCATTAGTAAGCACTTCTCAGGCTCGTTTGGCAGTGTTGAAGAGCAATTAAAAATGGAGCTACATGAAGCTGTAAGCGGCGTGTTCATGAAAGTAGCTGACTGGTTTAGAGTTCCACAGACAGGTTTCATTTCGGCTTCGGTTAGGGAGCTTTGTGACATCATCCTATACGATTTGAATCGTCCTCAGGCTGTGGACTACACAGGTGGCGCTCTTGAAAATAAATATACGGGTATCAGCGTACATCGTCTGTATGACTGCGTAGCGGTCCTGCTCCAAAACGCGCTAATCCACGGTGAAGAAGGACAGAAGGTCAATGTCTGCGTAACAGCGAAAAAGGCTGAAACCAACCAAATCCTAGATGTTGTGACCGTCCAAATAATGTCTGTGGTTTCAAGTAGTAAATATGAGGATTCGAAGCTGCGCATTGAACGAGCGATACGGTCCATTGAAGGAGGCATAGACATGGTAACTGAGGGATATACGGGCATAAAAAAAGTCAAATTCATTACCCAAAAAAGCGAAAACTTTCATACGCTTAAATGCGAGGCTGATGATGAAAATCGATCGCTGACATTGAGTTTTACGTTGCATTCAGAAACAGTGAGTGAGGACAACGTTGTTGGAGTCGCATGATGAGAATATTACTAGTTGAAGATGAAATACATAAGAAAGACGAGATAAACAGTTGCGTTCTAGAGGTGTTTGGTAATCTGCCAGTCATGGTAGATAGCGTGAGTAGCGCCGTTTTAGAGGTCAAGTCTAATGACTATGACTTAATAATTCTAGACATGGCTCTCTCCACGTTTGGAGAAAGTGCAGGTGACAACAAGAAAGGACATGACCAAGCCCAAGGTGGTATAGAGGTTTTGCGTGCGTTAAAGGGTTATCGAAAGCAATCGAATATCCTCATAGTCACTCAATATCCTGACTTCTTCATTGGTGGAATAAAAGTCAAGCTTAAAAACTCACCGAAAATAATTAGCGAAAAGTATTCTCAAAGGGTCGTGGGTGCAATTTTGTACACGTATAAGTCTAAACCGACAATTCAAAGAATTACATCAATCTTGAGATCACTTTCTTGAAAATTCTACTAATTGAAGACAATCCGGGTAAGGCTGGCTGCATCACTGATCATCTTATTGTCAAGGGAGTTCCTGCAGCAGATATTATACATGCGCAAAATATGACAGACTTCGCAGCGTTTCTTAACCACGAAATTGGCCTGTTTATTATAGATTTCAAGCTACCCAGCTATGACGGTGGCACCGCGATACCAAATGGTAAGGCGATTTTGGAGGCAATCATAAAATCCGGTAAAAACGACGCTTTAATGATCGCTATTAGCTCGTATCCTGTCGATTTTCCTGAGGTTAGAGAACAATTTGAAGCACACGGCTGCATTTTGTCGGACTTCAAGAATAGTGACAGCTGGAAGTCTACCCTCGACCATTTGCTCACCCAGTTAAAAAAAAGCTTCAGGTTTGATTTTTTAATTTTCTGCGCCCTTAAAGAAGAACGTAAACCTTACGCTACCTTTGTTAATGGTCGGGGTGTTAATCGTGGAGGTGTCACCTGCTGGGATTTTGAGATTTCTGGCAAGAGGGGTTCAATAATACAGATGCCGCAAATGGGGCTAGTCAATGCCGCGATCACTGCAGCAACTTGCATAGATCGTTACAAACCAAAGATTATTGCTATGAGTGGAATTTGCGGCGGTTTCAAAGATCAGACAGAGCTCGGCCAGCTTCTTGTGTCCAAGATGGTTTATGAATATCAAAGCGGAAAATGGTCCGACGAAGGCTTTCAAAATGAACCATACCAAGTACCCACGGATTCACATTTCTTGGGTCATATAGAGAGCTTGCTGGATGATGAAAATTTGTTAGAGGAGCTTGAGAAGAAATTTCGCGGCGATCGGCCTACCAAATATACTGCCCCTGCGACGGCCATATTCACCAGCGGATCGGCAGTGATTGCCGACAGTAAATATATTAGTCAGATCGAAAAATTTCATCGAAAAGTTCAAGGTCTCGATATGGAGATTTTTGCCGTCCAGCGTGCTGCTGAATTGTCGTCTGTAAAGCCTATATGCCTATGCGCCAAGACTGTGGTAGATCTATGCAATGCTGAAAAGTCAGATAAGATACATGCTTATGGAGCGTTTGTTTCCGCTCGATTTGTTTTGATGGGCTTGGAGACTTTTTTCAAGAGCGAAGTTTAAGATTCGCGTACGGTACCGCACCCCCAGCGGCTCGGCCTCGGCACGGGCTGCGTACAACTGCCGATCGGAGACGGCCAGTCAAAAAGCGTCGTTCTGTACGGCTTGGCGAAAAGCGTAGCACTGCATTATCCCGGCCGCATTTATGAGCCTGACTGGCGATCAGGAAAGGCGATCGCCACACGCATTGCGCGGGCAGACGGTGAGACAATGGGCATCGCCGGCCTGTGGGAGCAGTGGCGCAATCCCGGTACCGGGGAGACTGTACACAGCGTCACCATGCTGACCATCAATTCGGATAATCACCCGTTCATTCGCAACTACCACAAGCCCGAGGATGAAAAACGCATGGTGGTGATCCTGCCCCAGGGACTTTACGGCGATTAGCTTAAAGCGCCTGCAGGCGAAAGCATGGAGTTCATGCGTCAGTACCCGGCAGACCGGATGAAAGTCGCGATGTGATCGTCAGGGTTTGGTAGCCAACACCGCATTGACCGTCTGAGTCTGGGACATCCAGGCAGCAGTCTGGTCGCAGCGATATCTGACGACCCTATATATCAGCGCGTAGTCCTGCGCGAGTTGGCGTGCGAAGATGGGCTCATGGTGGGCAATGCGATTGCGAAATTTTCGGGTCGCCTCCAAGGCGTTTCGAATTTCCGCGCGTAGCTTGTGATAAGGAAGAGCAGCCGGAGCGTGTGGGAACAGGCGCTTAAGATGGTTATCCCAGAGCCCGTGATCGTAACGCGCAGTAAACATGGACTCCCAGAAAGCAAAACTCATTTCGGCAATCGCCTTGTCCGCAGACGGCGGGTTACCACCAGCGCTTTGTTCTGCTTTCTGCCTGGCCGCCAACAGAGCTTGACGCGGCTTAAACGCTGAACCACCAGGGTCAGGCAAACTCAGAAAAAAACCTTGGCTCCAGGGCCAGTGAGCGCCATAGGTAGCAGTCAAAGCTTCAGATACGGCGTTTCGGACCACAACCTCACAGAAATGAAGAGGATGGATGAAAGCAGCCGAAATCGCTGCGTTCCAAGCGTATAAGTGGATGGCGGCGCTCAGCGGCGAAGGCTTGTTGCTGCAAGCGGTCAAGTAGGTGCCCATCCTTGGCATGGAAAGGGCAGTCTGCTTGGCAAGATCAGGCGACGTGAAAGACATGAAATTGGGCCGAAGTTGACGAAGCCGTCATTTAGCCATACTATTGTTCCACTAACCACTTGGATAGGAGTCAACCTACAGCAGGATTGATTTCGCCGAGGGATGTACGACAGTACACACAAAGCCCACCGAAAGGTGGGCTTTGTGTATGTGGTACAAAAAACTGCTGCGTCCTGCATCGTATGCGGCAAACGACCTGAAGCACTTGTCAACTATGGAAGGCAGCGCTTGTTCCTTTGGTCCGTACCAGGCTGCTGCAGGTTGGCTCGCTCTACTCTATACGCCGGCGTGGGCGGTCGTTTAAATCGCCTGGGCTCGACACAACCAACATTTCACCTTTCGCACATGAGTGGCAGTTGCCGGCCGCGTGTGTACATGGGGCAAATAAGGTGCGCAACTAGTTTTTTTTCTGAATCAACAAGTCAATTGCCGACAGCAACATCACATCATCGGCAGGGCCTTCCAGTTTTAGAAACCTGCCGGTTTTGTTGTCTCTAATCAGCACAGTGGGTGTCGATGTGACCCCAGACTTCATCGCTTCTTCTGCCTGCCGACTGATGCGTAGAGAGATCTGTTTATTGTTTGCAGCACAGGCCATCAGTGCCTGGTGACCAACGTCGTTGACGTCCAACTGACCATTAAAGCCTAGGCCGTTGCTACGGGTTCGTTCAAAGACCTGGTCGACGGCTTGCCAGAATGCCAGCGCGCCACCCAGCTCTCCTGCGCACTCGACGATTTTGGCTTCGTTTATCGCGGCCGAACCGTGAAAATCCAGTGGCAGATGGTGCCACTGCAAGTTCACGCTCTTCTGCTTCTGAACCCAGGCTTTCAGAGCCGGTGTATAGATCTTGCAATACGGGCATTCAAGATCCGCAAACTCTGTCACAGTCCAGCGAGCATCGGCTGGCCCCAACACCCAAGGTCCGGTGTGCTGTGGTATTTGTGCCTCGCTTTTAATGAGGGCAAGGCATACTAACGATACGCCTGCCAAAACGAGACCTGGAATTGCCCATCGCCTACTAAGACGCATCAGCTCTGAGCCTCTGCCGCGGATTTCGATGACAGCAGCGCTTGTTTGCGCAGGGCTTCAAGAAGCGCGCTCTCCGCGTTCTCGGGTTGCGGGTGCTGCCGAAGCCAGTTGGCCAACGCCGTTTGAAGCTGGGACTCGATGTCACGACGGTCCACTGCACGTATCAAGACCTGTTGCAGTTCTTCTATCAGGACGGGGGCGCAAACCTCTAAAGTCTGCAAAGCATCCTCACCAGGCTGTTCAAGCAACTGGGTCAGACTTTCGATCAGGTTTTGGGTCAAGGAATTCAGTGTTCTCATACGTGGCGCTCCAAGGCCGTGACTTGCTCGGGAAAAGTGATGATGTGAGGTTCGATACCGCGATAGCGGTCTAGCGTTGCTGCTACTTCAATGGCCGCGTCGAGCTCGTTGCAGCCTTTGGCCTGCATTATGTCGTAGCGTTGCTTCTTCTCTTCCGGTTCCGTCATGGCCAAGGCCAGGTACAAACTAGGTGGAACCACCCGGAACAACATTTCCATGCTTTTGGATAGCACTACGCCCTCGGTAAACTTCCCGCTTTCCTTACGTGCGGACAGCATCATCGATTTCTGAGCTGGGGTCAGTTCACGAAAGCGTGCGATCTTCTCCACCTCATCAGGCGGCATATTCAAGCAGATCCACCACTCGATCATGTTGAGTAGGGCCGATGCCTCTGGTGGTACGTCGTCAACGTTTTGAGTGGCCATCCAGAACCAGGCTCCCAGCTTTCGCCACATTTTGGTGATCTTGACGGAGTAGGGTGACAGCAGTGGAACCTTCAACTGGATGTGGCCTTCGTCAGTGAAGAAGATCAGGGGGCGGCCTTTAAATTGATCCCGCTCGGCGATGTTGTTTACCGTGTTGAGCAGCGAAATGTAGGCGATGGCCATCTGTGCGCTGTAGCCTTCTCGGGCATATGTGGCCAAGTCCACAATGGTGATGTCCGCTTCGGGCCATGGCGTACCTGGGCGGTTGAACATGTCGCCTTCAGTGCCCATGCAGAACATGGACAAGGCTTCTGCCATCTCCAGAAAGCGTGAGCTTCGAGCAGCCGGTATACCCGGTTCATGCCCCATCTCTCGCAGTGCATCACAGATGTCTTCTGGAAGCACGATGCGTTGTTCCGCTACACATTTTTGTGCCGCATTGAGAATGCATTGGCGGATGGCGCTGCGATCAGCCCGGGTAAGGCGCGCATCTTCTTTATCCTCCCCGCCAGTGATCATCAGCCTGGCCGTAATTTCCATCTCTCCCAGAATGTCGCGCTGTTCGTCTTCGGTTTGGCTTGCCAGGTGTTCGTCCGAGGCCTCAAGGTCATCAGCCTTGAACGTTTTGACGTTCGCGGTCGGCTCAATGAGTTTTTCAGCATCGGCGAAGGGCGCTAAGCTAACCCCAGATCCTGGTGCGAGCCGGACACGGTTAACCGTCAAACCAAGCTTCTTGGCAAAGTCTCCCAGCAGACCAAAACTGTTGCCGGCCTCAACGATGAAAAGGCGCGGCCGATAGATGGCAACGATCTGACTAAGGATATTCGTTGCGCTGGCCGACTTTCCTGAACCCGTAGGACCGAAGATGAACAGGTGCGCGTTCATCTGGCGGTCCAGCTTGTTCAGCGGATCGAAGGTAATCGGCGCTCCCCCACGATTAAACAACGTGATGCCTGGGTGCCCGGTTCCGGTCGACCGTCCCCAGACAGGAGCCAGGTTCGCAATGTGTTGGGCGAACATCAGTTGCGCGTACCACTCCAGTGCTTTGCGCTCATTGGGATCAAAATTGCCGGGCAACCATCTGAGGTACGAGTTTAAGGGGGCGACCTCATCGCGGGGCTCCACAGGCTCCATGCCCGCTCCCAGCAAGGCACTGCTCAGTTGCAGACTGCGCTCCTGCAGCTCCAAGTCGTCTTTCCCGCGTAGGTAAAACGCTACGCTACCCCGGTACAGCTTGTGCTTGCGGCCAAGCAACTGGCGGGCAACAGCGACGTCTTCGCGAGTCAGGATTGAGGCTTGGGTATCACCAACAGCCTTGCGTGAAAGCTGCTCCAGGTGGCCTTCAAGTATGTCCTGGGGAGTGATCACGAGGGTGATACAGAGAATGGTGTCCTCTGGCATTTTGTCGAACAGCGCGTTGAGCGCATCACCACCCTTGCGTGTTTCACCGGTCAGGTGTCCTGTCTTGGGCGCTTCCCGCAGACGATCAAGCATCACCACGCGGTGGGGCAGACCGTCGAAGTACCACAAGCCTTTCTCTGTGTCCGACAGCGGTTCGCGGTAACACAGGTTTTGCGAAAAGTCGGTCCCGCTGGCCAGCGGCAACTCGCCTTCCTCCGTTACCGGCACCTGCTTGCAAACCACCTCATAAAAACGGCGAATATCAGCGTCTGCAGGGCCGAAATGGTCTGGCCGTGGATTGAACCAGTGAATCAACCAGTGACGTATAGCGTGACCATCCATGCGATGTGTCTTAATGCCCGCGTTCGCCAGGCCGCCTACCAAGCGATCACAGATGATTTTTAGGTAGGGAGCAGGTGCTTGGCCGCGCACGTCTGCTTGTGCCCCCTGAGTGCGTCGGTAGACGACAATGCGGACACGGCGTTGCTGGCCCCTCCAAGGCAGTTGGCTGACCTTGGTGTCTTCAAATAGCCCGCCTGGCTTGGAAATAGCCTCCAGGTGCTGCTTGATCAGCTTCAAGTAAAGCTCAGTGAAGTCACTGCCCTGTGCCCGGGGTTGGATGTAGTCGTGCAGGTGCTGCAGGTAGTTGTCCCAACTGGTTTCGTCCTGAGCGTACAACTGTACGACCCACGGGGAGGTCTCCAACTCATCGAAAGAGTCTTGCAGGGCGTTTTCCAGGGCATCCCGGGCTTTGCGCAACCAGTCGGGATCTCGACCTTCGGTGCCGATCGGTGTCAGCTCGAAGAACGCAGCACGAGACACGCCATCTTCCAGCAGCATGGCTTTTTCCGCCGGCAGATAGTCCACCCACGGTAGAAGATCCACGAAAGAGGGATTCACGTCGTACATTCGGTCGACGTCAGCGGTAGTCGCTGGTTTTTTCTTTGGGTTACGCCAGTCACTCGGCGACGGAATGCCCATGGCAGCCAAGCGTGCGAAATACCGCTCGGTCGCCGCCTCAAAAGACTCAGTCGCTGATGCCTGCACGTCGACGTGCTCGGTAGCATTAGAGGCGAGGTCCGGCTCGACTCGGTCTGAGCTACGTCGTGTTTTAAACCGCTCAAAAAACCTCATTAATAGGCCTCCGTGCGTTCACCGGGCATGGCGTATTGCACGCGCTGGTACAGTGGAAATACTGTTGTGTACCCCGGAATTGGTGCAGGGTCTGAGCCCGCTAGATGGGGAAAGACATACATGACCAGGTCCGGATTGGGCAGGCGCTTAAACTGGCTGTAGATCTCGTTTTGGGCTGTGCGGGTGAATTTGGCAGTGTCGTCCAGGGTCCCAGTCTGGGTAGGTTGCAAAGGCCTACGCAGATCCTGTCGTGCATCGAGCAACTGACGGTTACTCGTGCTATTGCCTGAACCACTGGCACCTTGATCCCAAACATCCATCATCGTGTTGTCGCCATGGGGGAGTAGTTCGTCCTTGCTCGTAGAGCAGCCCGAGGCAATGAGTGAGATGACGATGTATGCACCTAATTTGAGGCCGCAGTTAGTCAAGCGAAGTCGAGGCATGACGGGCTCCTGAGCGATAGTTGACCTTGCGGCCTTGGAGTTCGTAATCGATGGTCAGTTGCTGATCCAAGTGCACCGCGACCTTCGCCCCGGGCTGCACGTACACTGCCGCGAAGGCTTGCCCGTAGAGCTTGTTCACCCAACTGGAGACATCATTGACGCCTTGGCCGATGATCTTGCCCATGGCATCACTCCCCGAGCCGCCAACAGAACCGATGGTCCCGGACTGCGGATTTATAAATGAACTGCTGTTTCCATCAGATTTGATGAGGGAGGCAGCGCCGGCGCCGGCCGCGGTAATCAGTACCTGGGAACCGATGTACTGCGAGGCGTTGCTTTTACGATCGCCACTGATGCACGGAATACCGTAGGCGTCGCTGATCCAGCCCAGACCTCCCTGAATGGTGTTCTGGTTGCCATTGTTCTGGTTATTGCTGTTCTGACTGCCATTCGTTTCTTCTTGTGGCTGTGGCAGCGTCCGTACCGTGCCGTCATTAAAGACAAAAGTCAGGCTTTTGATCTGCCCGCGTACGCAAGATAGAGTCCAGTCGCCGGACGCTGTTCCGCTGGCCACGGCGCCGGCAACGTCGGGCAAATCGATACCGTTGGCGGTGAGGTTGTCCGGACCTATCAGCACTTTGAAGGGGTAGGGGTCGTTGACTGTACCGTCGATGGGCACGCGGCCAATCAGAGCTGACATCGCGACAGAGCCCATCAATGTGGAGTTCTGTGGCAGCGTATAGACCTTGCGTACCTGTTTGCGGGCCTCCTGTGGCGAGATCTCACTCGCAACGTTCTGAGCGCCCGTACGCAGAGCATTTTGCCCACGGTCTACTGACTCGCCGAATGAGGTTGGGAAGTTGAATCCCGAGGCGGTTTGATTGGAACCGGCCGCGATGGGCTTTCCATTGATATCGACAGGGGTTGCGTCCTGCGGCTCGATCCAGACGACATCCGGTCCAGGCGCGCCTTTGAAGTCCTGCCCATCACCAGGCTGAATGCCAAAGCCGATCGGCAAATCAGCGTTCGAAGAGCCTGCGTTCGCAGCTTTGTTACTCAGTGTGTTGTATTGCTGCTGCAGCGTATCCAGGATGGTCTGGCTTTGTTGTTGTGACTCCTGTTTCATTGTTTGCTGGGCGTTTTGCAGCTTGCTGTCAACATTGTCGTTGATCGACTGCAAACGTCTTTGTAGATCAAGGTTTTGTTGCTTCAGCTCATCATTGTTCTTCAACGCATTGGAGACCTGGTCTTTGAGCTGTCTGCTTTCCACGACGATGGTGCGAAGCGTGTCGCCGGGGGTATCGCCGTCAACGCCAAGCTTTTTAGCTTCACCCGTACTGAGCACGAGCGTTTCTGGAGCCTGAGTCTGTTTCTCAGAACTGTCCTTACTGAATAGTTTGACCACCACAAATAACGCCAGGATCGCGAAAGGGATGACTAGGAATTTGACCAGGGGATTACTCTTCACGGCGACCTCCTTTCGGATCGATCTGGCTGACGGCCGCCGGCAGTAACGATTCGGCCAAGCCATGGCCGCGTGTCACCAGATAGACCGTTGTGGTGTCACTTGCATCACCCTTGTTGCCGAGGTAAGGGTGCTGAAACGTCGCCGTGATGAAGTCTCCCATCAGCTCCCGAGGATCCAGTGCAAGGTGCTGAGTGCTGGTGTTGCGCAGTTTCACTGCCGTCACCCAGTAGTCGTCTAACCGCCATGCTCCTAATGCAGAGGCCTCGACCGGCAACGTCGGGAGCAAAGTGGTGAGGTTAAGGCCCCGCTTAAGATTGACCTGGGCGATACCATCCACGGGTTCAACGGTGCGTAGAGGGGCATAGAGAATCTGCGCGGCATAGCGCGTCATGACCACAGGCAGAGGCGTCTCACGGCGCGGAGTCGGCGGATCCTCGTCTTGAACGTTGGGCTCCGACGTGGGGGCCGGAGCGCGGCTGCTCGTCGGCTTTGAGCTAGCCTGCCCGTAACGAGGCAAGGGACCTTCTCCGGAAACAATTTTTACAGGCTCGGCCGCGGCCTGATTTGGTTTACCTTCTGTAGCGATGATATCCACCAACATGATTTCGCCACTGCTCATATTTTGGAGCTGCAGGCGAGTCGGAGGTATGGGTTCTTTGGCCAGAAGGTACAGTGCGCCACCGGTGCTCTGGACGCGCAGCTTATCAACCAAATTCCGGGGCAGACCCACTCGAACATTTTGGTCGACAAAAACAATGCGTTCCTGGCCGGCGATCAAGGGCAGTGCCAGTGGAATTCGGTCCCAGCGTAAGATCTCGACGGCGTTGGCCATGCCGAAGAAGTTGAGCATGAGCAACCCGATAATCAGCAGTCGACGCATCATCACTTGCCTCCCGACCGGGCAGGTTCTGCGGAGACTTCGATGCGCTGAGGGTTACTGCTGTAGCAGTCCCAGGCGAGTCCAAAAGGATTCTTCTCGGGATCAATGTCGTATCGGATGATGTGCAGCGGATAACGCGCTAGTGCCCGTTTCACGCGTTCTCCGCCGTAGTGCTCGTCAGCGGTGATATCCAAGTTGACCGTCCAGTCGTTGATGCTGTGCTGCTCAATATGTTGTTCTGATTTATCGTCAATTCCTCGGCCAGGAATCTCGAATACACCGCGCTCGCGTTTGCGCAACTCCCCACTGTTGCGGCGCAGTTCGAAGTCTTTTTGCAGATAAGCTTTGCAACTGGGCGTCAGGTAGCTTTCCAAGCGGGTAATGTTGTCCTCGTAGTCGGTTTCACCGTCAACGGGCCAACGGTTCATCTGCTGAAAAATGTACAGCCCGAAGGCGTATACCGTCTCCGGTGGAATATCCCACCACTTACGGGTGCTACCTGAACGTAGATCTGGAGGTACATGAACAGTCAGGTCACGCGGTGCGCTCTGCCAGCCATAGGCCATGTACAGCCCCAGGGCGATCAGCAGGCCAATGACCAGGCGCAGGCTGTTGATATGGGACAGTTGGGCGTCCACTTTTTTTCGATAAGTCATTGAGCCCCCGTTCTACGGCAGGTCCACGCACCCGTGCGTGTGATCAGGTGGGCCTTGTTCCAGGTAGGAAGATATCGTGCAATGCTCAGTTGCATCTGGCGGTAGAGCCAGGTGTCCGGTCGGCCGCGTTTCCAACGCCGTAAAAAACGGCTGGAGAGGGTCAGCCCAAGGATCGCAAAGAGCATGGCGGTGGCGATAATCAGCGCCCAGATATGGGTCAAAATTGCTGCCAGAATCCCAATTATCAATCCTGAGCCGGCACTGATCGCTAGGGTTGCCCACATTTCATCGGCAGTGAGGCCGCCCATGATGACCGGCTGATTGTTCAGTCGCACCGGTAGGAAAATTAGCGTCCCATCGTCAGAGAGTTCTGTCATGGCCAAGGCTCGTTAAAGAATGTTAGTTGCCTTGGTGATCAGAAAAATGGCGACACCCAAGATGGCCACACCAACAGCGGCCGTGGCACCGAGATCGCCCCATTTCTTCTTGCCGAGTTGAATTTCGTGATAGGTGCCGAAGGCATGCCACGCTACCCCGCTGAAAATGACGGCGCAGATGATCAGACCGAGCAGAGAAAAACCATCAAAGGCGTAGTTCTGCATGGTTTGCATCAGGTTAGAGCCTTCGCCGCGTGTGGGCGGCTGAGATTGAGGGAGGGCAGCCATGGCCAACTGTGGAAGTGCAATAATGCCGATCAGCAAGCGGCGCGTTTGTTGATGCAAAGTCATAACGAATCTCCAATAAATCAACTGAGAACAAAGGCTGTGAGGATCATGCAAAGCAGCAGGATGCGAACCAAAGAGGTCGAAGCAATCGTCCGGTCAAGGTTGCCTGTGGCCCATCCCCGGTAGCAGCTCCAGACGGCCCAAGCCCCCCACACGAAAATGATGGCCACGGCCACGCCGACGAAAAATAGGTAGCTCGACGAGGCCGGGAAGCCACTCGCCGCTTGAAAGGCGGACGCCTGAGTACCGTTCATGCTCATGGCTTGCGACCTTCGGTGGTGTATTGGCCCGAAAGCTCGGCTGGATCGCGAGGTTGGGCTCGGCTTGGCGTCAGGTAGCCCTCCAAGCCATGGCGGATTCGGGCGATGTCGCCCGCCAGGCGCTGGTAATCGAAGAAGTAGCGTTTACCCGGCTCATCAGCAATTTGTGCGCTGCGACGTGCGGTGTCTTCCAGGGCGTTCAACTGGCGGATCATCACGTCCAGGTTCGCCTGCTCGGAAGCAGAAGCGGCCGCTGCATGGGAGATAGGCAGGCCGAATCCTGAAAGTACGATCAAACCTGTTAGGGCAAGTCGGCGAGTACGTGCGGTGGAACGCAGTGTCTGGATCACGGCTGGGCTCAAGTCATTCCTGTTGCCGTCAGCTTGCCGTGATCTATTTATGGTCGCCGCAAGAAAACCATATTCAGGGGCGCAAGGATTTCTTCAGGCCATAGCGGGCCTAGCAATCGCTTTGAATAGTGCGTTTGAAGAACAGCAGGTAGCCCGTCGGTAAAGCGATGCCATAGGCCCAGCCTTGAGCATTTTGATTGCCGACTTTGACCTCACCTCTGACCACGGGTTGAACGCTGATCAGTTCCCAACCTTCTCGGCCTAGCTGGACAAGGCGCTGTTGATGGTTAGGATCCTGGAGAAATCCTTGAATGTCTGGATCGGTGGTTGGTTCTTCGGACTTGAACATGAGGAGCTTTTTGGTTCGGACGAGGTAGTACAGAGGAGCGAATTCGGTATGGTATTCAAATGCCCGGTGGCTCATGGCGATGCTCTCGGTGTGTGGAGCCGCCAGATTTTCGAAAACACCAGGTCATGCCAATAAGAAATGAGATTTAGAACCCTGTACATTTTCTATGGTAGGTGCCCGTCCGACATCTTGATCCAGGGTGATCGGTATCAGTCCAAGAGCGGACGGGCCAAACATTTTTAGCTGCTCGACACCGAATTGTCACTGTTTATTCTGTTATCCATCAGTTGTGAGGTGCTGGGTGTTCTAGCGTCAACATAGCGCTGCATGATGGACAAAACCATCGAGTTCAGCGCCAAAATTTTCATTGCACGCGTCACGGCCACATACAGTAAATTTAGCTCATCGTCTTTACGCCCCTGATCGATATCGGGGGACAGAGGGTCAGCGCTAAAGTCGTCATACAGGCTGACAAAGTCCCACTCTAACCCTTTGGCTTTATGCCCTGTCGTCAGTGTGATTGTGGCATCCAACTCGTTGTCTACTGACCGAGCGCGCAGTGTCTGGATGCGCTGAGGCAGATCGGGATAGGCAGCGATGATCTTGATCGATCGCAGCATCTCTGTGTCTTGGCTCACCTCGGCAATTTCAACGTATTGCGAGAAGTCCCGGTAATCGCGCAGCAACTTACGGTTTTGCACGGCTTGGTTTTGGTTGCGGCTGAACAGATACAAGTCTTCCAGGTCGCGCAATGAATAACTGTCGATGCCACCTACCCAATAGATCTTTGGATTGCTCGCTACCAAGCTAAGCGCGTTCTCTATGACGCCGGTAACCGTGCGATGGATGTATGTGCGATGCGGTAGGTCTTCAGGAAGCGCACGTTTAACCTGGGTTTTGGGGCCTAACCCTTGCAGCTTTCGAGTTTCACCCTTGTAAAAAAGTATGATGTTAGCCACATGCGCGACTGCTGGACCGAAGCGAAAGCTCTGGGTCAGGTAGTGACGCTCTGCATCGGCCATCCAATCGCTGTTGAGAGCGTCTTCGGCACCACGGAAACGGTAAATCTGCTGGTGAGGGTCGCCGACGGTTACTTTGCAGATGCGCTGTATCCTTACCAAGTCGGCAATGACCGGGTTCACGTCTTGACCTTCATCGAGCAAAATCGCCTTAAACCGCTGGCTCAGGTCAGGTTTACTCAACTGATACAGCTTTAAATATCCATCGTGGGTGATAGACATTCCCGTGTCTTGGAGGTCGATCATCCGGTTCCAGATCGCTTTCGCAACAGCCAGCGCATTGTCCAGAAATCGTTCCTGCGCGCTGGTGAGCATTCGTTGTCCCTGAAACCTTGGAAAGTGTCCGCGGCCGAGTTCGTTATCGGCGCTGGCCATGAAGTTGTTCAGCGTACTCAGTACATCTCGTACCAGCTCCCAGTCCTGCGTGTTGATGGCCCTGGCGATATCGGTAAGGCGTAAGTTATTGGTCTGTTTGGCGGCGTACTGGCTGCCATAGACCGCGTAGGCCAGGCCATGCGCCGTCTTGCAGACCACATTGCGAGGAAAGCGTCCCTTGGCTGCGAGCTCGACGGGTTTGTTGTAGCAGAGATAAAGCATTTTCACCGAGGCGTGGTGGGTGGCATAACCAACCAGTGTTGTGGTTTTGCCTGTGCCGGCGAAGGCTTGGACCAGTAGCTTCTCTGCTGTTGAATCGACGATGGGCTGCTGTTCTTGTGTCCACTGCATGGGCAGCTCCTAGAGGTATTTTTTGAAACTGGAGACAGTGATGTAAACCGATACGCCCAATAACAACGCGCACGGCAGCAAAATAAGCAGGGGGCTGACGCTGATCGGGATAGCCAGGTAAATTGTCCATGGCACGATGGCCAGCGGAATAATGGTTCCGCGTGCTTTGTGATACAGGTAGCTCGACTCACGGCCGGAGCCGAACTTGCGTAGATCACGTCGCACCAGGCCATCCACCAGGCCCGTAAACGCCGCCAGTGCAAACAGTGGGATTGTCAGTGTCAGGATGACCATTCGTACGCAAAAGGTGAGCACGGTATAAAGCATGGCCAAGCCGTAATCCTGGAACTTGATCATGACCCGACCGAGTTCGTAGCGCAGGTCGAACATGCCGGCGTGCTGCGGCGACGTGGAGCGAGCGTATTGGGTCAATGAGTTAATGCTGTCTTGCAGGCCGCTTTTTACCATCAGCCAATCATAGGTCGTTTTTGCCAGCCAGGTTGCGGTGCGCCCCGGTTCTTTGATGACAACGCTATGTAACAAGTCCTGGGACAGCCAGCCTAGTTCATGCTCAAACATCTGCTGGGCGTGCCTCCATCCAGCATCATGCCAAAACACGTACATGCACAGCCACTCAACGAGAATGGCGCCCAGCAGTGAGCCGAACATCACCCCCAGAAAGTGGAAGGGCGCTGAGATCACCATGCCCAGAAAGGATTTTTGCCCTTCCTGCTGTTGCTGGGCTTTTTCCGCGATATCGGCCATCGCTTTGCTCCTTTACGCTAAGCGACTTTGTCGTCGTTGGCCATAAGGCGGAAATCGTCGACCAGGTCTTCGGGTAGCGATTCGCTTAGTGACTGATATCCCGGCGCTTGCCACCATTCGCTGTTGGTTCCTGATCCTTTACGCATTCCTTCAACCAGGGCCTGCAGATCCTTAGGCATCACCTCGTCGGGATCACTTGCCGGCAACGGCATACGGATTTTCCAGAGGTTGCCGCCTTCGATCAGGGCAAAGCATTGTCCCTTGGGCAGAGCAACCACATGCGCCGGCTCGATCATTGGCACGCTGACGCTTTGGATCTGGTCGTGGGTGTTGGAGGTGAAGGCCGTCTTGCCGTTGATTGCATCGTTGGCGCTGCTAGCCGGTGTGCTGGTAAACACCTGAACCTTGGGTAATTGATTGGTCAGCAGCTCGGCAGTGGCGGTCTCGCGCACACGCAACATAAATAAGTTGTTGAAGTTACCGATGACCTGGCCAGCTTTGGCCCGGTTACCGATCTTGGCTTCAATGTCGCTCATGGTCTGGGTATAGGCTGTGACCTGCATGCCGGCGCCGCCGCCTTTGTTGATCATTGGTATAAATTCTTCGCCCATGAGTTCGTTAAACTCATCGGCATGCACGTTAATCGCCACCTTGGCGCCGGAGGCGCCGGGCAAACCGTCGTCGATACCGAACTTGTAGATGTGACCTGCGACTGACACCAGGTCGCTGAACATGGAGTTCCCAACGGCCGCAGCCACTTCGGTATCCGACAATGCATCCAGTCCCACGTAGACCACCGCTCGTTTACGTATTACCTGCATCCAGTCGAAGATGGGCCGCGGATCCTCAAGGTCCATGTAGTCAGGCGATAGCAGCTCAGCAATGCGTCCTGTGGTCAGTTTCTCCAGCAGCGGCAGCAGGCTGGCAACGATTTTGTCGAAGTAGGTTTTGTCATAGCGCACTGCTGATCGCAGACCCTCCATTACAGGGTCCGATATGCGCTTCTGAGTCAAGTACATGTCCAAGGCCACTACACGCAGTGGACGGTCCTTCATGGCGAAACTGAGGTTCTTGCGATCGATCTTGCCCTCAAGCTCGACAATGGTCTGCCAGGCTTTAGGATCATGTTCGGCAAAGTGCTTCTGTGCATACTCGATGAAAAGCGCATCGATGTTGGTCACGTGCTTGAGGATCTGCTCGTAGTCTGGCCGACGGCCGAGGGCCACCAAGGCACGTGCGATGATGTTGACGAACCGCCAAGCGAACTCACGGAACGCTGCTGAGTTACCTTCTCCTGATAGCTGACCCGCTATTCGGGTCGCCACTTCGGAAATACGGCCAAAGCGGCCCACGGCGTTGTAGCGTGCAGAGTAGTCAGGCCAACCCAGGTGGAACACATAAAATTCGTCCAGTCGGCCGGCACGCATGCATTCGATGTACATGCGTTTGAGAAGGTCGGCATCGCCTTTAGGATCGAAGACAATCACCACCTCCCGATCAAGGTTCATCTCTTCGTTTTGTGCCGCTGTGCGCTGGCTACGATGGACTGGCTGAACGCGTCGACCCATCTGAACGCGGCGCCGAGACCGGCTTCGGCTACGGGTGCGTCTGATGTCCTGGGTGATAAACAGTTCCGCCAGGCGGGTCTTGCCCACGCGCGTCGTACCCAGCACCAGGGAGTGACCAACCCGTTCACCCAGCGGCAAGCTAACGTCAATTTCATGGGGTTCTATACCGTGTAAACGCGGTAATCCACCCACTGGCGGCAGTGGCCGCACCGGGTTAATCGCTACGTTCCATGAGGTGGCTTTGGTCAGGAGTCTGAGTGGAAAGGGGGCGAACTCCAGCCGCTCCTCGATGCGCCGTGCCAGGGAATAGATCGAGGTTGGCTCGACATACTCGGCGTATTTGGGCAGATAGGTGTCCATCAACCGCTGGGTGTGTTTCTGAGTCCAGCGAAAGCCCTTACCGATGAACAGGCGTTCATTACTGACCGGCATGTCCTTGCTGGTCATGGTGTAGTGGGGGAGACGCCGAATATTGCGTCGATACCGCAATACAACCAAAGCCTGTCTCAGGCGCACATATCCAAGAATCAAAAAGCCAAAGGCGGAAACCGCTCCAAATAAGGGAGTCAGTGCAAAGGCCCAGGGCGCAAAAATACAGAGCAGTGCTGCAGCGGCGCAGACACAGACCGTGTAAAGCTCGACGGCAGGACGAAGCAATGCCTCAATGGTGAAAGAACCAGCCATGGTTGGAGCCTTCTATAGCTAGGGGGTTTTCAATGGGAACTGTTCGTCCAGCTCCTGGCTAACTTGTGATATCTCGTGTGAAGCCAATCGATCAGCTAATTTCAAGCACATTGCGATGGCATCACCTTGTTCTGTCGAGGTCACACGACCGCCATACAGCCAGACCACATACCTCACTTGCTCCAAGATGAGCTGGCATGTTCGCGGGTCTTCCGGTTGTCTGATCACCACGGTGAGTGACTGAGGTGGTGGCATCCTTGCCTCTTATTGCTGAATGGCTGTTGCAGTGATGAGCAGCGGGTAGTGCTTGATTCCAAGACGTTGCGCCAGGTCATTCGAGGGGGCTGGGACCATCTGAAGACCATCCGCCCAACGCTGCACCTCGGCAAAGCGTTCGGCGCTGGCCACATTCACTACGATTCCGACTGCGTGTAGTTGCTGCAGTTGATCGCGGCGTTGTGAAAGCCAGTTTCTAGACAGCTCATCGTCGCCAACCAAGAACAGTGGTTGCAGACCCGGGGCATTGATTACCCGGCCTTGTAGTTCTCCAGGTGTCAGTCGGTCTGAGCGCACTGGAAACGACCCTTGACCGCGCACTCCGATGTTTTCTAACGGTGCAGACTGGCCGGTAGGTTCCGGGACCAGGTCTTGGTAGTAGGGCAGGGCGGAAACGCCGCCACGGTCTTCCACCACAATCAATGAGCTGGCATTCGCCACAATGGGCGAGATCGAACACAGCAACAGCATTAAGCTTAAGATTCTCTTCATGGGTTGTTCGCCATCAGGTTGATACCGGTTACGCGGCTAAGGTGTTTGGCAAAGGCACGGCGGTAGCGTGCGGCAGGTTCACCTCCAGCCGGTCGGTGGTACCGGCCGGCGGCAGTGATCCAGTCACCCCCCTTGGCTTTTTGTTCTGCCAGGATCTGGGCGGTAACCGAGAGGTTCTTATAGGGATCCAAACCTTCGCAGGGAGAGCTGTAACGGTGGCCATTGGCACCTATGTTGGTTTGACCTAGACCAACGTCGACCCGACTGGGACCAGCGGTTTGAAGCGCAAGCATCAATGCCCTGCACGCATCGCTTCGGGTCGCAAACCGGTAGCCGGCGCCGGCGACATTCAATGTCCATGGCCAGGGCACTATTTGGCCGCGTAGTCGCGTACCGCTCTCCTGCAGTGCGACGGAATAGAGCACCTCGGACGGAACGCCGGCAGGCAGGGCAATCAATTGATAGGCCGGTGGAGGAACCTCCGCACTGTTGGCCAACGCCGCGGCCAACATAAAACAGCCAGCCAATACGGCGCGTACTACTGTCGCTGCCATTGCCCATTCACCTCGCGCACCACAGCAGGTAGCTCGCCGCCGAGCCCAAGGCCAAGCCAGCGGCCGGCATCGTGATTCAGTGTTATCTGGCGGCTGCGTACGCTGGTTGGCTCGATGCCAGCCAGGATCGCCCAACGGCGGATGGTCTCGTCATCACCTTGGCTGCCCACGAAGTACAGATCGAAGGGTTGTTTCTGAGCCTGAAGGTCCTTCACCCGGGCAATACAACTGGTGCAACTGTCTTGAACAAAAACAGCTAATCGACCTGAGCCTTTTAGAGCATTTGTCGCGCCGGAAATTTTAGGAGACAGCGGCTCTGTTGAAATTTGAATGACTTTTTCGTTGGGGTATAGGCGAGCGAAGGCTTGGTCATAGGCCTTTTGATAAGCCAGTTCCTTGTCGATACGTTGCCGTTCAGCTTGCACCTGCAGTTCAGCGTAACGCCGGCGTTCTTCCGCTGATTTAGCTTCGATACCCAGTGCAGTCAGAGGATCCAGTCCTGGTGAATAGATGCCCCGGGGACCTTCCATGACGGTGCGATAGCGACTCCACTCTTGGGGTGTTAATCCCCACTCGCGGGCCAGTTCTGTCTGGCTGGTCCCTTGAGAAGAGTTCTGGGTTTCGCTGTTCTGCGTACTGGTGATGGACGTTGAAGGCCCTGGAGCAGCTGAGCAACCATAAGCCAGCACAATGGCTGCCAAGCCAATAATCAACGAGGCGTTTGAAGCATTCATTTTCTTTGAGAGTGTTCGAAGGCCATACATAAAGGAGGTCCTATTGCGCGACGGTTATGGTTTGCGGCGTTCCGGCCACATCGAAACGTGCGGATTTGCCGTCCAGCCCGTTAAGGCGCCAGGCCGTACCCGCCACGGCATCACCTGGTCGGATGAGGTAGATCTGGTTTAACTGCGTGCTGCCAGGAGGTGCTACAGACAAAAAACGCTCACCGCCCCTGTATTCAATACCGACGATGGTGAAGGGCGGCGCTTGTGGTGTGATAACACTGGTATTGGGCTTCTGGGCGGGACGAGGCTTGCGGACAGCGGCTTTGGGCTTGGACGGAGGAACTGCAGGTTGCTTGGTCTGGGCTTGGCTTAATTCGTGAACACGGCCATCGAGCGATTCGACATTTGCCTTGAGCACCACTAGCTCACCAGAAGACGCGGCATTACGGGAGAGATCCTGCACTGATTCGGTTGCTTGCTTCGCATAGGCCTGTGCGGCATCGATCCGATTTGACAGCGCTTGTTGTCCGGAGCGGAAGTCATCGTTGCTGACCCACTGCTTGCCATCCACAGTGTCCAGCCGTTCATCGACTTTGCTCAGTCGCGTCAGCATTGCATCCAGGGATTCTTTATCAGCAGTCGTAGACATGCTGATTCTGAGTAGGGACAGTTGATGATGTTCATAAGCCAACATGCCCGTCAGGGCGATGAGGCAGAGACTGAGTATCACAGTGGTTCGAGAAGGGCGTGGTAGGTTCATGAGCGTCCTCGCGCAAAAGCGAAGACACCCTCTCAAACCCGCGTATTAGGTGCAGTAGGAAATAGATTTTCCGGGATGCATAGTTTTCGAAAGTTGTAGCAAGACATCAATGAATCACATCTTATGTCCATAAAAATGGCCACCCGGAGGTGGCCATACAGTCATGCAGCAACTAATTGTCTTGCAAGTGCCATTTCAACTGAGTCCCCATCCTGGTTTAACGAATCGAGGCCCGAATCAGGAACATCTCCCGACGTGCTTTGCGCCACGGCGATCTTTTTGGCCATCAGCTGCAGACAGGTGATCTGAGAGCTGTTGGCATAGCCAAAGAAAATCACCCGCACGGCTTGCTTCTGCCCAATCCGCCAAGACCGCCGAGCTGCCTGTTGAAGGGTGTACACGTTGTACCCCGTCTGCAGGAACGCGATGGTCGGAAAGTCGAGCAGATCCAGACCGGTCTTAACCAGCTCCGGGTTAGTGATCAGCACATCGATCCCACGATCTACCTGGTCGAGAATCCAATCCTCGCGCCTGGCGGTATCGACTGACGCCCTTAACACCGCCACCTTCAAACCGGCCTGTTCCAGCAACCGTTTGAGACGTGAAGTGGTGTCACGAGTGCCGCTGTACACGGTGTAGACCAGAACTTTGCGGCCTTTGGCTTTTTCCGCGAGGCAGAGGTCGAGCAGTGCCTGTTCCTTGGGCATGCGTTGTTCATCTGCAAAGATCGACGGCACAAAAGCCAGCGTGTCCTTGCTGCGTGGATGTTTGACAATCTCCGGCCGGAAACAGCAGTCCGGCCAGGCCAGCAGTACGTTGAGGACAACCCCCAGAAGGGTCGTATCTCGGCGTGCCAGTGCCTGGCGAAGCTCCTGGGTCAGTTTTCCTGCTAACTGCTGATAGGCCGAAGCCTGTTCAGCAGACATGGCTATGTCGATGAACTCCTCTTGGTACGCCGGCAACACGTTCCCACCGATATCCTTGAGTTTCAGAAATACAGTGAATGGCAGCACGAACCGGTGGATGCCTTTTGGACCGAAGCCTGGGGCCTTCACCGTTCGCACCGAGAGTTTTTTTCCCTTGGCAGTTTTGTGTGACTCGTTATCTCGTTCGATGTAGATATCCTTCAATACGCCGTGATCCCGCATGAACGACATGGCCGCAGGGGCCATGCTGCCGCGTGCGTTTGGTCGATAACCGTCCTCGATCATGCGGCGGGTAAGGATCCGAAATAACAGATAAAACAAGTCGTCGGCATAACCGCCCATAAGCGTACCGGTTAGCAAAACACATTTGCGTGCTTTAGCCGCAAGAACGCCCATGGCCTGGCCCTGGGCCGAACCACTGTTCTTGTACTCATGCCCTTCGTCCACCACTAGCAGGTCGAAATACCCATCAGGCAACTGGCGCTTGATGAACTCCGTGGGTTGGTAACCGCCTTCACCAAAGCCAAACTCGATGTTGGCCATGGCACGTTCCATGCGCTTGGCCTGACGGTCGTTGAAGATGAAATTGCCTTGAGCGTCCATCAGGTTGATGAACTCGCTGACGTTATCGATCAGCATCGAGGCGAGGAAGTCCTCCCCGAAGTCGTTCAGCAGCCTGTCAGCGCGCACTGGGCCAATGGTCGGAATCCGGCACATTGACTTCAATATGATTGCTCGTCGGGAGCCGCTTTCAGCTTTGCCTGGGCGCATCAGCGTCCAGAGTGGGCCTTGGCAGTGAGGGCAGCTGCGACGGCGTTCCTCTTGGTGAAACTCTTCGACGGTAACCCGGTTGCCTTCCTGATCCTCCAGCAGGCGCCCGCAGTCTGGACAACCGGCAAGGTGATGGTTACCAACCGCACGGCGCGGCCAACACACCGAGCGCCAGTGAAACCCCATCCGCATGCGCACGCGCCCGAGGATGAAGAACTCCTGCCGCCCGTCGTAAGGCTCTTTCAGTTGGTCGCGCAGCTTGAGCAGCTTGACCAGGCTGTCAGGTCCATTGAGTACCCAGACGCGTGCGTCTGGGATGGTTTCGAGAATCTCTCGCCGCCACTTGTAGACCAGGTGTGGAGGCGAAACGATCAAGGTGCGGCGATAGCCGGCTTTGTGCATGACGGCGGCTACAGCGATGGCCATCATGGTCTTGCCAGTGCCCATCTCTGCGTTGATCACTGCAGCCTGCTCGTTACGATCCAACAATAACGCTGCAACGGCTTGTACCACTTCGGCCTGAGCTGAAAAGGGCTGACGTTTGAGTTCATCCATCACCCGTTGCCGTGCTGGGTTGATGTGACCGGCGTAGACCGGTGGGTTTGATCGGTTGAGTGAGTCCAGCAGCTCATCACCGAACTCGTCGATGAATTCGGTCAAACCGATGGAAAGTGGTGAAAGTGGGGTATGTGATAGGTCGTTCATGGTTGTTTCTCCTGGAAGGATAAACAGGGCATGCACGACACCCCTAGGGGTATGGTGAATACCCTGAGGTTTGGATAAGGGAATGCCTTATTGGTAGCGGGTCAGTAGTCCGATGGCAGCAACAAGGTTGTTACGCTTCGGTCGGCTTCAGTGATGATCCAGAGCCGGGTTTCATCCTCGGCGTCGATGTCGTAGCTAGAGAACAGACGCTCTCCAGTAGCCAGGGCTCGTTGGTTACTGCTCCAGTCTTCCTGGGGCAGCTCTCCCCAGTCACCGGAGAAATGCCGTCGCAAGTAGGTGCTTGGGTCGAGATGGCCGTGCTCCACCAGGTGGTGTACCGATTGGGTCAGTACCAACTGTCCAGCTTCAAACGTCACGCGTGAGGTGGTGTCCGAGACCGCCGGTGCAATCGGCTCGTCAGTTTCAGGTTGTCGATCCGCCGAAGAGGTGATGGTGATAACGCGTCCTTGGTTGGCAGATCCCGGCGTCATGTCCCATGCCCGAATGATAGGCACGAAACGATCGGTCAGGATCCTTACCTCAGAAACGTTACCGTCCTGGTCTTCGGTAAACTCGGTCTTGCGAACCTTGTCTTTGTAAGTATCGCCTTTGAGCACCAGCACTCGCCCGGACTTCGAGGTAACGACGCCCGATATTGCGCCGGCAGCCAGGGCTAATGCCAAGTGCCACCGGGACAGCTCACGTACTGGTGGTCGTGGTTGAACACCCGTTTGACCAAAGTGCAGGGTGAAGTCTGGCCACATGCCGCGAAGCTGTTTGACTTCAGCGCTTAGCTGCTCCGGTTCGAGGCTGATGCGATAGAAGTGCTCCAGTTCGCTGGTCGACGACAGGACCCTATAGGGCTCCCAAGACCAACTCTCAGGTAACACTTCTGCATTCAACGTCCCGGCGCCAATCGCCTGAAGGCGTGCGCGTACGTATTTGACTTCTTGCGGTCGAGCCAGGTCTTGGCGGCGGATTCGTATACCGAATATCACCACCTGTTTGAAGGTTGGATCAGCGGCATTGTAAATCCGCAGTTCAGTGAAGTGATTGCATAGCCAACTGCAGAGTTCGTCGTCCAGCACATAGTGTGGAACGATGAACACCAACACCCCGCCGTACTGCAGCAGTGGAAGCGCCCGTTGATAGAACATTTTCTCCAGACGCCGGCGACCGCTACCTTGGTACTGTGAGGCACCTGCATGGTCAGCGACCAGGTCACCGTAGGGCGGGTTAAGCCAGAGCAAGCCAAAGGCCTGGCGGCTGATCATGGTGTCCATCAGATCGCTATGCAGCACACGATCCAGGAGCGTCCTGCAATGCGCAGCACGCTCCTGGTCGTATTCAACTGCGAATGTGTCTGTGCGGTCTCGCCCAAGAAAATGTGCTGCTTCGGCCAGGGCAACCCCTTCGCCGGCACATGGATCGCAGATCCGCATTTTGCCGGTGGGAGAGGGGGCCAATGCCTGCAGGGTCCGTTCCAGAGTCGTTTCGTCGGTAGGGTAGTAGCCATTGCGAGCGAAGTTGCGTGCCAAGCGTGGGAACATCAAGGCCATGATGGGGCTCCTGAATCAAGGCTCAAAAGTGAGCGTGGGTTGAGAGATGCCCTTGGCGAATCAGATCGCCCAGGGCGGGTTCAAGAACGTCGAGCTGCAGCGACAAACGCCAGGCCGAGATAGCGCCTAACGATCCGGGTAGGGGCTGCAACATGTCGTATTGGGTGAGCACTTCCATAACTGGGTTATGCCAATGCGGTAGCAGCGGTAATGGGCATGTATCCATGACCAGGGGCCACAGCTTTTGATGAGGCGATTGCCCGTCCTGTAGAAGGGCGTAGGAGAAGTGATTGGCCCGGTCGGGCTGCGCGCAACGTCGGTCGAACAGCCAAAGGTGTACCAGGCTGCCGAATAACGTCCCGCGAAATTGCCGGGTGGTTCGTTTTTCCAGCAGGTCGACGTTGGGGAAGACAGGAAGACTCCGGCCGTCGACGACGATATGAAACTGGTCCAGACCGTTTTCAGCGGAGCCGAGGGTCAGTCTGGCCAAGAACTCCTGCAGTGCCGTGTCACGTCCCCAAGCCGAGAAAAACACTAGGTTGCGTTGTTCATCACAGACGAAAGCATCGACGTAAAGGTCAGGACATTCGTCAACCTGATACAGCCGTGTGAGAGAAGGTGTGGACATTGAGCATCCTCCGGATCGGAGGGAGGCCCCGCCCAGAAGGGGCAGGACACTGCCCCTCGGGGTTAATGGTTGGTGGGTTATCGATCGCGCTTGAATGAGCGGGTGTGTGGATCGAAGCTTGTGGTCGTGTCGCCCTGGAACAACGGCGACTGACCTATCATGTAGAGGTTGACCCGGTACAGAGGGCGCAGTTGTAAGGCAGCGTTCGCTTGCGTTTCTATCAGTCCGATTTCGATGAAGTGCTCGCGCATTTCGTCATCATCGGACACTTCGTTGTTGGTCATTTGGTCTTCGACGGTCAGCAGAGTGTGCTCACCGATGTCTGAAAAAGTCGGATTCATGGAGTGCTTCCTTGGTGGTGGAGCTCCCGCAAGGTGGGAGATTGGCAGTTCCAGGTTTGTTGCTTGAAGTCCAGCACATAGCCAAGCTCGCCGAGGCGAGTGCATTGATGACGTAGGCGCTGACGGTCAACGGTGGTGTCAAGTTTTACCGCATCCCCCAGTGGCCAGATCGTGCCAAACAGAATCGCGTCTAGCTCTGTGGCATTTTCCGAACTGGGAAGTGGCATCCCAAAGGGGGCGTCCTCTGGTGATGACGGTTTATCGACGTTGCTTACAGCCGTCGTGAAGGGTAGCGTTTTGCGCTGTCGCGCAGGCTTTGTTTGAGTTGAAGATGATTCTTCATCTATGGGATCTGGCTCGCTTGGTGAAAGCTTGGCAGCGTCTTCCGCCGTCAAGTTGTCTACGTCGTCGAGGCTCATGCTTTCGAGCTTGGCCCGGATCTCAACCACTAACCGTCCAGCGGTTGAGTAGTACGAGGGGCGTATTTCTGTGATGAGGAAATCGCCTCTGTATTTGCCTTCATCGTATTGGTCGAGAAGCGCGTCTTTGATAACGAACTCGCCTATTGAAGTTGATAGTCGTCCGACGTTGAACTCGCCGTTACGGCCGCTGATGGTACGAATGGCCAGTTGGCCTGGGATGTTGATCATGGTCAGCTCCACACTGCATGGGTGTAAGGCTACGTGCATTACTCGCACAATGAAAAAAGCCCGACAGTGTCGGGCTTGGGGTGGTGCAGTGAGTTCAGAAAGGTTTATGGGCAGGATGTATGAGTTTCCTCCTTGAGTGAGATGTACAGATAGAATGAACCTGGTGGCGATTCTATGCGGTCAAGTTTTAGGTCCAGCCAGACTCGATCCGAGTTGTCGCCGGCAGGCAGCAATCGATAGAGCCCGAAATGGATTTGTGTACAGTCAGGCTGCATATGCAGTTCACGGTAGGCCTCCAGGACTACATCGCCCAATCGGTTACTGATAACTGATACATCCTGTGGGTTTTCGATATGCACCGCTTCTTGCCAGGCCCGAGGCGTAAGAACGACCGGAAGTTTGAGCAAGTCAGACGATACGAGGTTATTGGTGGTAAGCATGTAAATCTCCAGGTGCGAAAACCACCTGGCCCGTTCGGGAGATGGTTTCCCGATGGGTCTTTATGCTGATTTGGAATCAGCTTGAGAGTCAGCCAGTGTTTCCTGGCGGGTTAGTAGTATTCGGGGTGCACAAGCTCATCTTCCAACTCCCAACGAGCCCTTCGATATTCCTTGAGAAGTCCGAACTCCGACAACATTGGGCTGTTTTCGGGATTGAATTCATCTCGATGGTCCATCTTTGCCAATGTGATCACCCCATCCAGTACTTCTAACCAAAGATCAGTAGTAAGGGTGTAGCGCGGATCTTCATCGGGATCGAGTGTCGGGTTGCTCGGCAGTAGCTTATCCAACCTGCTGTAAACACTAGCTTGAGCAGCTAAAAGACCGATTTCGGTCAGCAGCGGCAGTCGTTGAGGATTCATCATCATGGTTTATCTCCAGCGTTCGGAAATCACCAATCCCGAAGGGAGGCGTTCCCTTCGATATGAATATTGAAAGGCGCCCAGGGGGCGCCATGATTTCAATCATGCTGATTGACGTTGTTCAGGATCTGGCTGTCCTTGGCCGTTGTCATCCGAGTCATCTACAGCAGCACGATCCTGGGCAGGAAGGGGCTCAGCAGAATCTTTCGGTTTGGCTTGGTAGACAGTATCGCCATCGACCTTGATCCAGCCGATAAAAAGAAGACGTCCTTTGAGGCTTGCCCCAGGTTGACCCTTCTTATCGCCCTTTTCATAGATAAAGCAGTCGGTCCAGATGTCACCGATACGGAAGCTCACAAGGACCTTCTTTCCTGCATCAACAGCAGCTTGGCTACGACGAATCAGCTTTTCAGCTTCGGCGCCGACGACATTGCAGTCGATGTAGGAGTACTCGGTGTCGTCAGACGAACCGCGTAATGCAGCAACAGTGACAGCCATGAATGGCTTGCCTTTGCCGCGTGGTTTCACTTCACGAATACGGTTGAGATAACCAATACCAGTGGTGTGCAGGTCGAAAAACTTGGTTTCGTTGGTTTGAGTAGTGCTCATGGTGATTCTCCAATTTCGAAATAGCAGAAAGCGGAGAAACACTTCGCCCTTGGGGGAAAGTATTCCCCGCGAGGGTGGGTAGAGCAGACAGTGGAGCTTAGTGCAGCATGAGTTTCATAGCGGCAATCATCACACCAGCGGTTGCTGACATCATGACGCCCATGCGAATAGTCAACTTAACCTCAAGTTGAGATATCTCTGTTCTCAAATCAGCTGACAGGTCAGTACGAAGAGCTGCGATGTCAGATTTAGTGGCCAAACGTGAAAACATATCAGCCTCCAAAGCATCAATTACAGCGTTTGCTTTCTGTTCCGGAACGTTGATCGAAATCAGCGCTTGGTAGAGAGCCAGTTCGGTTTTCATCAGACCTCCAAAAATTGAGAGGCCTGCCCTGACGGGAAAGGCCCGTCATGGGTGGGAAAGGTGCTTCCATCGACTGAGTCGACTGATCGCGCTACCGGAAGCTATGGCGATCTTAGGAGTGGATCAATGCGGTAAACCGCATCGTAGTCTTTCGGATCCAGACTACATGGGCATGTTGCTGACGACGTCAGCTATACATGGGTACAGCATGAAAAGCCTATTGCTGGTTGTCAAGCTCCATGTGAAAAATTCAGAGAAGCCTCCCCAGCGGGAGGATTCCCTGCTGGGGTGAATGAGGAGAGGTTTAGCAAACAGCTGGTGTCAGCTGTTGAGCCTTGCCTCGAGAGCGCGGTTTGCGTGCCGGCTTTTCGACCACACGAGTATTAGCGTTGTACCAAAGATTCAGATCAACACCTTTGGCACGGACCATGGCTGGCAAGTGATCCATATCACGCACCATGCTGTCAGAAATGCAGGGTGGTGGAAGCTGGACGTGAGACTTTGCCTGTGGCTGATCTGCTGGACGTATGTTCGACTTCTTCATGGCACGCAAAAACTCTCGGGCAACAACGCCGAGTGCAAAACCGAAGTTATAAGTGAGTTTGGACATGGTGATTCTCCTGCAGGTTGAAATGCGGAGAAAGCACTGGCCCTGTCGGGGAAGTGATTCCCCGCGAGGTGAGTAACATCAGATGCTTCTATCGACGATTGTCGACCGACCGCGCTACCAGAAGCTCAGCGGTCTTGGGCGAATCAACACGATTGACGTGTCGCAACCTTGAAGATCCTGGTTGCCTGGGCATGATGCCGACGACGTCAGCAAAACACGTACATATCATCGAAGGGGGGATAGTGATGTGTCAAGCGGGGAGGGATATTTCGGGGAGGTCAAAGCAGATCGAATTTTACAGGAGAAGCTACCGAGAGTAGCTGGGTCAACAGTCACTCTCGGATGTAGTACTAAGCGTCTTTCAGAAAAAAATACCACCTGTGTGGGATAAAGGCGTCATCGATCCCTGGGCTGTGATCTGAACGTCTCACTTCCTACACCTGGCCGATTATCGTGGCTGAGGCCAGCAAACATAAGGCACGCATCCGCGCACAAAGGGAGCCCTGCGTTTCGCCGGCGGGCCACCGGCAGGGAAAAGCAGCTACCAAAGGGTAGCCTGATAATCCTTCGCAAGATTATCAGGCTACCCTTTGTGTGAGCTTTAAAAAATATGGGCCACAACACCAGTGTGGCCCTGAGATTACTGTGCTTCGAACCTCAACAAAGCTCTATGTGCCTTTGAACTCGCAATTCACGAGTTAGACGGCTGCGTGTCTGGCTTGAACAGGGAGACACAGGGAGAGCTTTGAACCAGATCCGCACGCCCTTCCCGGAGCTCAGCGTGCTTTGGGGATGGAGATGAGGCGAACCGCATCTCCGGGCGCTACTGATGACCGCCAGTAGCCAACGGGGTGGAAACGTTGTTGCGTGCATTATGTTGTTAGGCTGGGCGATATGCAACATAGCCAGTGTTGACCTGGGCTTTGGTCAGTTCACTGCAGTGACGGCACCGTCGGGTACAACAGATGGAATGGGGATACCGGTCACTCCCGCTTTCGGGGAGACAAGCACTCCCGCGCGATTTACACCAACGGTAGTCGACTGAGTCAGATCGACCAGCGTCGATGGCATCCCTGCCGGCGCCGTGTCGTTGTAAAAGGTGTAGGCTGTGCCACCATTAATGAAGGAAGAAACGCCTGAAGGTTTGACAAACCAAAGCGGTAGGTTAAGAACTGAATCGCTGGGTATGCCGCTAAAGCCTGGGTTGGACTGTGCAAATCCTGCAGCAGCTGACCGATAAGTTAAAAAATTTCTACTGAGTGAATCAAGCGTCGCATATTCCGAAACTGCTTGAGTCTGGTATCGATCTTCTGCCCACATACCGGTGACGATGACCAGTATCATGAGAATAGCCCATTGTAAGGTCATCGTTTGGTCCCCCTTGAATCAACTGTGAAAAGCTTGTGTCCTACGATTACAGCAAAAAATATGCGCAGGTGGATAAGACGGCTACTAGTAATCCTATAGTCAAAAGAAGTCGGCGTAATCGAATTTTACGTCGAGATTGTAGCTTGGAAGCAATCATCGTGGATGTTTCTACGTAGGTAAGCAGATACCTATCATTTGCCGTAGGTTTGAGACTGTAAGTGTAAGCGCCGACTTCAAATGTCTCTCTTCCTTGCAGTGCCTTACTCCATAAAGGAGTGGAGCATATTCTACTTCTAGTCTCGAACCAGCTTTGCAGCTCATCTCGACTATATTGAGCACCATTCTCCAAATTATTCTTCATCACACTTCTCTATCGTACATTGCGCTCAATGGCAGAGCGTTTATGTTGAATTATTTGAAGCAACTCCAATAAAAGAGTCCCGGCCAAGTAAGGCGAGATGTGTTGAGAAACCACCCACTATCATTGCGAAAGATGTATCCGACCTCACTGTCTCCAACGCCGAGTGCGCCGGTAAGGGAACACGATTTCCAGCTTGTATCGCCGAGTGTGCAAGTTAGACTTCCCTTGTAGGGAGCCTGGCAACTTCCTTGAATTAATTTAAATTCCCACCCATTGTTTGCAGTCCAAACACCTTTTTGACATGATAAGATTATGCCAACAGCACTTTTTGCGATAAGTGTGCGATCACTGCACGCTGTACCTTCGGTTGCAAGCCCACCTACCGAGACATATTCGTTGGTGGCAATACGATCGTAGGCCGTTATTTTGCCGGTTGAAGTGATCTTTCCACCCCAGAGCTGGCCGCCGGTTGAGAAGTTTTTGTCGTTGTACACCTGGACCCAATCGGGGCTGTTCTGATAGATACCACCTCCCCATTTTTCGCTGTACCAGCCAGTGTCGCCCCGAGTTCTGAACCATCCACCCGTGTAGGTTTCGCCCGTGACGTTCGCGGTCGCCGCGTTTACATTCGCGGTGGCTGTGACGTTGCGAGCTGTCACGTCGGCACCAGTCGTAACGTTGCCAGAGGCGGAGATGCTCCCTGCGTTATTAATGTTGTGGTTGCCCATACCAAGGTCAGTATTCATCGTGTTGAGCTCAGGATGGTTTGGCACAGCATTTCGATATAAGTAATCGTTGGCCAAGGCGCCGTCCATGAGAAACAGTGCACTGGCAGTGTGGCCTGGCCCAGGTGTAATGGAGTAATTACTCAGCGCGACTTGCCAGCCACCGCGGATGCCTTGAATGACGTTAGGGTTGGTTGTAGATATAAAACCACCAGGTCCTCCAAGGTTTTCAGCAATGGCACGCACACCCATTTCTGGAAGCGTCTGTCCGCCCGTAGTAACCACAATCGCTTCCAGCTGATTAGGATTGGGTTTACGGGCAAGGCCTAGGATGGTCTGCCCGAAAACATTGGTAGAGCTGAAACCCGCAGGCAGGTAATTAGAGTTGATGAGCATCGGCACCGTAATTTGCACTGGCACGGTCGCCGACGCGTTGGCGAGCACTACGTTGAAATTGTCTTTCAGGTACTTGGCCTGGGCCTCTGAAATAGTGCGCTGTTGATCGGCCGCAATTCGATAATCCTGGGCATCCATTTGTTTGATTTGCCAAACCATCGCCAAGGTCACCACGACACCAAATACGAGCAACCCGATTGCCATATCCAGGCTCAAGAAGCCCTGTTGTTTATTCTTACTGGTCATTCCAGAGGCTCCGCGAAGATTGGTTTGCGATGTCTTGGCCGAGCAGGGTGATCTTTCCTGAGTGGACTTTTTCGCGGATGCTAGGCCCGTCCTCGCCCGTAAAGAGCAGGCTTTGAAGCGTCAAACGCCGGCCCCCGTCACTATCCATGGACAATGACTGATGAATGACAGCCACCAGGCCTTTGGAAAGCAGCTCTCGGGCGTTTTTCAACAAGGGCTGGCCTAGGGCTGCTAAGCGTTCAATGCCATGCGTGACGCTGCCGGAATGGCCAGTACAGATAATGAGATGACCGTTGATTGAGGCCTGGATGACTTGCGCAGCAGTTGGCCCATCACGTACCTCACCCACAAACAGAAAGTCCGCCCTCGTTCGCAGAGCAAGGACTAAGGCTTCTTCGTAGCCCCCCATACGCCTGGAAACAGGAACTTGTATGCACCGACCTTCTCCATGCCTACCATGTAGAAATGGTTCGGGTGGATCCTCTACCGCCAGGCAGATGCCGCCCCAAGCCTCAAGGCGGGCTTTAACAAGGGATGCAGCACTTGAGGTTTTCCCTGCACCCATCTCTCCGCAGATGAAGATTAGGCCGCGTATCGTGTCGCTCATCAGAGCATTCTGCATGTGATCGGGCAGGCCTAGCATGTCCAGCGGACGAATTTGAACCGACGACTTGCTGAGGACAAAAACCGGCTTGCTGTTTACGTCTATCAACTGTGTGACTCGAAGGACAACGCCATCTTCGAGCAGCGCAAACTCCGGATCCAGGGTCGCGGCGTACTTCTCTGCGCATAGTTGACGGATTCGTTCTAGATCAGCCCGCCATTCTAAGGGCGCCTCAACTCTTCGCGCTTGTCCAGGGAGACCCTTAGCGTCCGCAAAACCATCGCCCAGATACAGGTCGACGAACTGAGCTTCGGAGATAACGCTCACTCGGCGCTCCTTAGTATGAAGTCCAGGCGATGGTATTGGCATCCGATGAGCAACTGGTCGCAGCGGCTACCGCTGTGATTTCGCCGGCAATGGCAGTACCACCGTTGATCGCCGTCGTGGTCTGTTTGTCCTTGGCCATGTTGGAAGCCAGCGTGATGCAGGCATTCTTTGGAAGGTTGGATTCGGTGATGGTGAAGGTCATACCATTACTGGTCACAGTAACGGCTCCGTTCCAACGGTTGGATAAGGCGTTGCCATTAATGCTCATACCACCCGTGGCCTCCAGGTTGATCAAGGACGGGGCCAGGTTGGTACCGGCTGTTGCGTACCCGGTTGTGCTTTTCAGCCTTTTGGTATTGCTCAGCAAGGTTCCCAGGTTGCTCTGTTCAATGGTGACGTCCGAGCTGCCGAACGTTCTGTACCCCATGAACACGATAAAACCGAGTGCCACGGCGATCAGCATCAGCCAGAACATCCCGTCCAGGGAAAGAAATCCGCGTTGGTTTTGGCGGGTATTTGTTCTCATCTTTACGACCTCATTTGGGTTTATTTAAGCGTTTCTGTCACATTGCCGGCCAACTGGAAGATGCCGATCACCACCAGAATCATCATGATTCCCATGGCCATCGAGGACACCCCAATAAGCGATTTCGCGATGGCCTCGACACGCTGGAGCGTTTGCTCCAGCCAACGGTTGGAAAACCTTTCCATCGACTCGGCGAAGCCTTTGCGGGTGGCGAGCACTTCAAGAAAATGCATGGCCATGGGGTCTGGAAATTCATGGCCCGCGAGTTTTAAGGCGGTACCGAAGTTCTTGCCGGCACTGACGCCGTAATGAATGGCGCTCAACCGTTCCTTGAGCCACGGAGATGCGTTGCGCTGCAGCGACTTCAATGCGTCGAGCTGGTTGATGCCTGAGCGCAACATTACGGCCATGTTGAGCAAAAAGATGGAGCCGTGAAGCGCCTTGTAGACCGACCAAGGGGGAAGGCGCTCTGCCCGAACTCTCAGGACCTGGAGCAATTTGTTCAACTGTAGCTTCCATGACGGGCTGGCGGCCGTGATCTGAAGTCCGCAAAAAACCGGCAGGGTGAAGATCGATACCAGGATGAAGATGACGACCGCGATCAGGGTCACCAGTCCGTAGTGGGTCACGAAATTCGATAGGGCGTAGAGAAACGCCGGTACACCCGTCCAAGCTTCGGGGTTAGACCGACGTGTCATGGAGGGCACCATCCACGCGGCGATCACATACAGCAGTGCTGCCATAACGCTCCATACCACCGAAGGGTAAACCGTGGCTGAGGCCACCAGCTTGCCGATCCTCTGGCGTATTTCAATAATCCTCACGCAGTCTCGAAAGGCCTGCACCAGGTTGCCGGTCTCCTCACCAGAAGCGATTAAAGAGTTTTCGTCATAAGGCACCCAGCCTTCGCATGACACGCTGAACGACTTTCCTCCTTTGACCGATTGCGCGATTTCACGACAGGCAATCGATACGGGATGCCGTTTTTGGCCGTTATCACTGAATGCTCGCGCAACAGTATTCAGGGCATCTTCAAGTGAAACGCCATCCCCATGGATGCCCATAAGGCTTTCATAGAATTGGATTCGCTCGTTCTTACCGAACTGTTTGGCGTAGAAGGTTTCTGCCCAGCGGTTCAGCATCGCTCTGACGTCACTCATCATGAGCGAGCTCCAGGGTTTGCCGGTCAAAGTCCAAGGGCCCCACCATCATTTCTGCATGACGTGGATCTACCAAACCTTGTTTGATCTTGAAGATTGTGTGGGCAGTTTTGGTGATGCCGCCCATTTCCTTCACCCAGTAACGACGTGCTGCACTGGCCCCTTTTTTATTGAAAACGTGCATGAAATTGAGGTCTGTGATGAGCGCTTCTGCGGCTACCGTACGATCAATGACGCCCAAACCTTTGCAGTGTGGGCATCCAGGGCCTTTGAGATAGGTCAGATCGACCGCATCCAGGATGTGGAGGCGTTGCGCCAATGCACCGTTGAGCTGGTCCAGATGAGCAGCGGCAGGTACACGACAGTGAGGGCACAGCACGGGAAGCAAGGATTGATTGACGATGCTGGTCGTCAGCGCGGGATCTGTCACAAGGTAGCGGTCTACCCCCATGTCGATTAGCCGCTGAAGCCCTGCCACTGAGTTATTGGTGTGCAAAGTGGAAGACACCAGGTGCCCGGTCATACCGCCACGATAAGCCGCTTGGGCCGAGGCCAGGTCTCTGATCTCCCCATACACCAAGACATCCGGATCGAGTCGCATCGTATTGGTGATGCCATCACTCCAGGTCTCCCCTGAGCCCAACGGGGACTGGTTGGCCATGATTGGATATTCAGGTGGATCTTCCAGGGTCAAAATGTGTTTTGTGCCACCACACTCTTCATAGAGCAGGTTCAAGTTGACCTGCTGAGTCTTAGATTTGCCGGATCCTGTGGGACCGGTGACCAAGTTCACGCCATAAGGAAGACTGCGGATACGGCTGAACGCCTCAATTTGCTCAGGGAGAAAACCGAGGGCCTCAAGGGTCATCTTGGTTTTGTCGTCATACAGCAGACGCAGAACCATCAAAGGACCCTCTACGAGCGGCCTGGTCGCAACCCGAGCACCGAACAGACCAAGTTGATCCACATAGGATCGTTTTATACGTGCGTCCTGGCTGACTTGTGGCTGGTAGTGGTCTTTTGCAACATCACACATGCTGTTGTAGAGGGATGAGCAGAGCTCAAGGCCCACCTGACTTTGATGCTGCTCTGCCTCCCACAACAGCCCGTGGATGCGAAAGAAGATCCTGGTGATGTCCTGACCCACCACAAAGTGAACATCGCTGGCATTATCCCGATGGGCTTTGCCTAGCAGCTGCACCACCTGCGCCTGGCGTTTGGTTTCGGTTGTCGAGAGGGCTCTGCCATTGGCGTCGTCATTCGCCTGGTAGAGCGCCTTGATCGTGCTCATCGGGCAGATCTTGACTTCAAACTGATGATTCTTGTGTTCTAACTCATCCTCGAATGCCATGACATAGGCATCCGTTTGGTGCTGGGCGGACACATACAGAATTCCATCGCTGGTCAATGCGCAAAGCTGACGTAACTCCGGTCTAAGCTCGAAAGCTCCGCCAGGCGCGGTGAGCAATTGCTGGTGTGAATTCAGCAGCGCGGCAGCGGCTTCATCGAGAACTGGTTCCGCTTCAGTATGTATTTCAGTCAAAGTCGTCATTGGCTCGTACCCTCACCGCTGTCCTTGGATAAACCCGGGCAGCGTGCTGGCTGACGGGATACTACTGGAGACCGGGTTGCTACTACTGGAGGCGCTTCCCGGTGGAATATTGGAAAACCCGAGCGGGAAGCGCTTGCCATCACGTTCAAGTGTCACGCTATCCAGGGTGAGGTTCGCCACGCGGTAGCCTCCTGGGAGTTCCCGCGACGAGGCGTCAGCGTCCACTTCAAATCCGCTGCTGTAGAGCAAAGTGGCACGCAGCCGCCTTGCGGAGCCGAATATGGCTTTAACGACAGGCAGTTCTTGCTGGGTATCGGTAGCGCGTGTGGCGGTAATAGGGGGGGGGAGGAGGCCTTGAGGGACGAATGAGGCTGGAGACTGAGCGGTTGAATGGTTGTCTTCGCCATTGATTGACCGCTCAGCTGCTGCTCTCTCAGCTTGGGCTTTAAATAGAATTGTCTGACTCTGAACGGTAGCCAGCTCCCCGACATTGATGCCTGAGAGATTGGCTTCTGCCGTCCAGCCCAGTGATGGAGCGATAGCAATTGCCGAACAGAGAAAACGCACAGTTTTATTTCGCATAGAGGTCACCTGTCACTGTCCAACGAAGGTGGCCAGTCTCATATTTGGTCTTTATTTCGCTCAACCGTAGGCCTTGAGCGGGTGCACCCGTGAGAGCGTCCAGCGGCGTTATTCCAGTCTCATAACGCACCTCAAACTGTCTCCACTGAGGAGGTGGCGGTGGAGGTGGCGCAGGTTGGCCTGGCACTGCGGGCTTTACTGGAACCACCACAGGGATTTCCTTAAATGTGGGTTCTTGCGAAAAGTTGTGTAGCCACGATGACAAGTTCGCCAACATGTCATCAGTCGCCTTGAGAGGTTCGTCACCAGCAGCAGGTAGCGATATGTCGATTTTTAGGAGCGCCAGAGATTTGCTTTCGTCAAAGGCTGGCCCGCCTGGGAAATGTCCCTGGGTTGCTTTGATGAGGTTGTCAGCTGTGCTGTTGCCGGAACGCTTGTATGAGGAAACCACCTGGGCGCCGTTGCAAAGCGCGTCTGTGAATTCCCATCCCGCAATAGAAAGCGGCAGTTGATAAATAACGCGGCTGCATTGCTCCAGAAAATTGTCGACAGAAGGGCGTTTAGCCCAAGGGTGCTCCAACGCCTGGGGCAGCTGTTCGACGCCAGACTCTTGCTGCAGCCTGGCTAACTCTGCCAGGCGAAGTTGTTCGGCCTGGAAAGCTGCTTCTTTGGCAATCCGGTCCTGATGACTCTGCCATTGAACCCAAGCGATGATGCCGGCAGCGATCAGCGCACCAACAATCGTCAGTTGCACCAACTCTGCTTTGGACAGCCCAAAGACAAGTGGTCGAAGCCGGTATTCGCGTTTCAGGTGCGAGGGTTGCAGTAGCTCTTCCACGTCCAGTGGTTGACCACCCATTTCAAACTCTGTGGGCAGGTACTCTTGGTCGAAGTTGATGCCGCGACTGCGTTGCTGAACGACTCTACGACGAACCTCGGCACCGGTGCCGATCATGTCGCATCCAGAAATCACACCTCCTTGATACACAGCGACAAGGGCGTATTGGTCGAGGTCAGCGTCCGTTCTCCAGGCCGCAATCCACGAGTCTCCCAATTGACCAGCGAGCGTCGCTGCGAGGGAGTACATGCCTTTTGTGACTTCGTCACTGCGCGCAACGAAACCGGCCTGGATGATGGCCGGTGTCCTGCGAATGGCGACGATATCTAACTGGTGTTCACGGCCGTACTGCCGTGCTTCTTTCATGTGGCCGGTGACGCTGCCCAATGGATGCCAGCGTAGGCCTGTGACGAACGATTTTCCTCTGTGCTGCAGGACCTGGACCCGTGCTGAGCGTGTGCTTTTTGCGATTTCCGCGACCATGGCTTAACCCTTGAATGCGCTGCAACGCAGCAAAGGGCTGGGGCAAGAGCCCCACGGATCATTGGCGGCAGGAAAACTCAGGGCGCTAGGGCTTCCAGTGTCGCTATCAACAACAGGGGTAATCAGCACGACCAGCACGTTGTGATCCGTGCTGCGGATGCGACTACCGCCCAGGCCGAAGAATCCAGGATCACCGACACCGGATTTGGTCGCGTTTTCGCTGTTCTCCTCAAAGCCGGTCAGAACCAACGTTTGGCCGCTGCGCAATTTGACTTTGGGAGACAGGTTCCTGGTGTCGTAATCGACTGTCTGAACGCTGGAGCCGTTGCTGGTGAACGGGGTGAAGGTAGGTTTGCTGCTCATGCTCAAAGTGACCATCAGCAGCAGGTTGTCCTGGTCGATAATGCGAGGAAGCAACATCATGTTGAACCCGCTGGTGATCGTTGCGGGAGTCAGTGATGTGGACGATCCGACCGAGGCCGTTGTGGTAGTAGAGCTGGAGGCAATATAGCTTTGCACGTTACCGACTTGGATAGGTGCAGGCTGTAAGTTCAAAGTTGTGATCGAGGGAGATCGGACGTTTGAAACTCGATACTGTTCTGATAGCGCTTTAATGATCAGATTCGAGCCAGCCCAAGGTGACTTGGAGGTATCTAAAACATTGAACGAGCTGGAGACCGCATTAGTGGTAATTCCAGTTGTGGCATTTTTTAGGGAAAAGCCCCACTTGCTGCTCAGATTAGTGTAAACCGCAGACCAATCTAGGCCTGTTTGATCCTTGTCGGTGAGGGTTACTTCAAAGACTTTGACATTGAACAGCACCTGGCGGGTAATACTGCGGTTGAGGGAGGTCAAGTACTTCGAGACGTTGGAAAGTACCTCTGGGCGATCGCTTACCGTCAAGGTCCCAGTGGACCGAGAAAGGAACATACGACCCTGGGGCTGCTGGCTTAGCATCGCTTGGACGTTTTTTTCAATGTCCCCGATCAGTGATGTTTTGATTGAGACGGTGGTGCTCTGGTTGCTGCCAGACTCCCCCGACGCACCTGATGATGAAGATCCGCCACCCCCTCCGGAGCTCCCGCTGCCCGTGGATGTCAGCAAACCGGATTTGACAGTGCTTTCAATCACCTGGTCATCACCAAAGGCCCAGACATCGAACGTTTTGGTATCGAAGTAGGTGACGTGCACGCTGCGATCATCGGATAAATAGTTCCATGCCAGGCCCTGTTGAGCGGTCACCTGATTCAACAAACCAGAAAGCTTGCCGCTGTACTTAATTGGGAATGTACGCGGTGCATAGAACCCATCCATACCCGAAGATCGGGCGTTGCTCGGCATGGTGCCGATGACACCGGCTGGCATGAAACTGGACAGGTTATCCGGCGGAGCAATTACCGGTGGCGAATTAGATCCTGCGTTACCTTGATTGCGAATGGACAGGACGCTTGGATCGATCGCATCTGGAGCCACGATGACTGGAACGCCACACTCGCTGGTGATGTAGTTCGCGACCTCTGCGATCCCAACGTTGTAAGAAGGGCGATAAGTAATGTCGCAATCCATGGCCAGCGGCAAACCGCGCTTGGCGACCAGGGGTTGTTTTGAGACCCATGGCTTGTCGCTGAAAACGACGGTTTCGCGTGCCGGCTCTTGTTGCTGATTGCGCAAGAAACGGCTGTATTGGGAGGCGGTCGCTGCGTCGTTTTCGGCACGGCTGGCCGACTCATTCACGCGCTGCAGCGAGCAGGCGCTGATCAGAGCCATGACCAGTAATGAGGCTGTGCCTCGAATCCAGAGGCGTACAGTCATCATTTTTTCCTCTCTGCGATGTAAACCACCTGCTGTGGTGCCGGGCTGCCGTCTACGATGAATGACCGTGGGGCTGAGTCGTACAGCGGAAAGATCTCTTTGATAGCATCCTCAAAGCTGCCTTCGAATCGAAGCGGTGCATCAATCGGGTAATCCAAGTCGTCGACCTTCCAGATAAGCGTCCACTTAGCCCTTGCTGCCCAGGCTTCCACGGTTTGCCGAAGTGTTGAGCCAGTGGTCGCCGTCCATATCTGGGCCAGCGGCTTTGGAGCGGTTACCACCGCGAGAGCAGGCTTTGACGCGACTGAGGTACTTGGGGCAACGTTTCCAAACTTCTCAATGCTTGCAGGCTGAGTGGTGGAAGCGTTAAGCGGCGAGGCGACTGCCGGGCTCGATGTGGTTTTCCCGGATAAGGTCGTAATAGGGCCATCCTTGGCGGGCACTGCTGGGGTAGATACTGGGGTTGCAGTTGCAGGTGCTGCAGTAGCAGTTTTGATCGGCGCCGGTGAGGGTACGGTGGCGACCACAACGGTGCTGGGCGTTTCGCCGATGGTAGTGTTTTTCGGAGTAGCTGCAGTCGATGGAGTGGAAGGTACGGAGATGGCTGCCACTTGGGTTGGAGCAGTGCGCGATGTTTCCGGGAGCTGGTAACCAGGTCGCAGCACGTAGCAAACCTGGCGATTCACTTCGTCCACCTTCACCTGCCAGGCCGGACCAGCGAGTACTTGCAGCGTATTGCGCAGTGTCATGGGTCCAAGCTTGTACTGGGCCGCGGGGAGTGGACGCGTGTAAAGGATGTTGACGTGACCGGTGTCGGGCGAGCACAGCGTGTATCCGGAACGGTCCACGACGTACTGCATAGCATCGCGTACATTGGGGTGCATGTTGGCAGGAATGCTGATGTCAATGATCTGAGCCATCAGGTCACGCTGACCCGAGTCAGGCAAGGTACTGACCAGGGTGTAACGGCCGTAGCGCACGACGGGCTCTTTTTCAGGCACGGCGCCGCTGGGGTAGAGGTCCGGCGTCAACATGTCCGGGTTACGGCTGCTATCAAACGCCGGTTTAGGCGTCTGTGGCGTATGGGTTGCGCAGCTGGCAACGAGTGCGAGCAGGGAGAGTGTGGTGAAGTGCCTGATCATGTGCCGAAAGGCCCCCTTTGATGATGGAGGCACAGTGACAGCCAGTCATTGACGACGCAGCAGGAAATAGAGAACTGAGTCTTAGGGTTTTTATGCGAGCGCTAAACCAAGCTGTCTGCCAATAACATTGTGATATTCAGTCTTGGAGAAAGCCTACTGAATTGCTTACAAGTAAGTCAGCAGTTCGGATCTAGTTTTGGCCGCTGCATCGGGCTCGATTAGGTCACTCGCCAGTTGGCGTTTATCAAGCAGCATTTGCCAGAGCATCTGATCAATGGTGTTCTCCACCAGCGGGATTTTCACCACAACCATGCGTAGCTGCCCATTCCGGTAGGCTCTATCCTCAGCCTGATCCAGTAATCCAGGCGTCCAGGGCAACCCCAGAAACATCACATAATTGGCAGCAGTCAAGTTATTTCCGGTACCGGCGGCAGAGGTGGTTGCTGCGAACACTCGGGTGTCAGTATCGCTTTGAAAACGATCGATCGCTTTTTGGCGTTTGCCGACGGAGTCACTCCCTACCACCGTGACGCAACTGTATCCGGCTTGCTCGCACTGAGCACGCAGCGTGCTGACTGTGTCCTTGAACTCACAGAACAAGATGACTTTGTCTTCCACATCCAGTTCGCACAGCAGCTCCATAACGACCCGAACCTTCACCTGCTCCAGCAACTGGCGCAGCGATCCTAGCCTGGCAAGACTTGGTCTGTCTTCAAGGCGTATACGGTCGTATTCACGACGTTCCTCGACTGAAAGCTCCACCGGCAAAGTCTGCCGTTGCTTACCCTTGAGCTCCGTGAGCACGTCTTTGCGGCGCCTAAGCATCCAGTCGCCAATCGCCTCTCGAAGGTTCTTGCGAAACTCTGGGCTGCCGGCGAACTGTTCGCAGAACTCTTTGAGTGACAGCTTCCCAACGGGATGGCCGGAAAGCCGCAATAGCGTGTGAAGTTCTGACTCTCGATTCAGGACGGGTGTACCAGTCAACAAATAGCGATTGGGCACCTTGGCGGCAATGTCGAAGCCATGGCGTGTCCACGCTGCGGTGGGCTCTTTCAGGCGGTGAGCCTCATCGATGATCATCACTTCAAAATGGCCGGCCTGCAGGACATAGTCGCCCAAGCGCTCGTAGTTAATGATGGTCCACTGCAACGAGGGATCGAAGACCTGCTGGCCTATTCTGGCTTCGGGATACACCATCTGGATTTCACGTTGCCAGTTGATGATCAGAGTCGACAAGGTGATGACGAGGATGGGGCTGTCTCCCGCTCGAATTGCGGCAGCGATGATGGCCTGGCGCGTTTTCCCAAGGCCCATATCATCTGCAAGTAAAGCGCTAGTCCGTTGCAGCAGATGCCGGATGCCTGCCGGTTGATGGTCCAGCAATGAATGCCCCGTCAACGCCTGGTCGATTTGCTCGCTAGTGAACTCGGTCCGCTCGATGGATGGCACAGCGGCAAGGTAAACGTCTGTTGAGACCTCTTCATTTCCGATTGGGGCTGCGCGCTCTTGCGGCGGACCTCCGAGGCTGATGCGGGTGACTTCATCGGCCGGAACAATGGATCCGTCGGTCAGCAGCTCCTGCACGGTGTCCAGGATCTCAAACTGATCTTCAGAAAGCCCCAACTCAAGAATGAGGTTGGAACGCACCAGTTCGGCGGTCGAATCAATGCGCCAAGACTTCGACTGGCCAAGGAACACGCCGTGCATACGTCGAGATACCGCGACGGCTCCAGGGTGATAGTCGCCCGACAGCAGAATGCCGCCCTGAGCCAGTGGAGCAATTCGAAACGTTAGACCCCAGGTGAATGCTTGCCGGTCTGGTGATTGTTGTGCTGCTGCAAGCTTTGCAGAGAAGGTCTGCCAGCTCTCGTTGAAACGGCCTTCCGTCAACTCCATCAGACGATGGAAGAGCAGATCCAGGTCATCCAGCAATTTACCCTTGGGCATTCGCCAGTAGCGATGTTGAGGATGCTCCGCACGGCGTATGTAGAACCCATCACGCTCAAGAAACAGGCGGTTGGCCCCCTCGACGTACTGCAGCAGAATCCCGAAGTCATAACCGTCGAAAATAACCTTCTCGACCAGATGGGGCCGACTATTCAAAAGGCGCGGACGGCTCATGTTTTACTCAAACGCTGGTTGATCCATTCTGTGCACGCTTGAGCGTGCAGCTTTTTCCGGTTTCGATTTGTATAGCGGGGCATGGATAGTGTGTGGTCGGGCCATTCCAGGTTGACCTCGAGCTCACCTGATTTGATCTTTGCCCAAAACCATTGGTAAGCCCGGTCAACCCTTGAGCCCGACCTAGGTGTGCGATTGCGGAGCCCTCTCAGCTGTATCGTGACCAAGTGTTTAGAAGTCAATTTTGCCGGTGTCTTGCCCCAGGCACTCTCATCCATTTGGATTTCGGCAGAGGCCAATGATTGTCCGTTTTCGCGTACTGAAAAAAGACGGCAGTTGCCTCGATAAGCGCTGTAGTCGTAACCATCAATGCAATGGCCTAGCGCTCGATGTTCTGCATCAAGGTCCGCTGGGCATTTCAGCTCGACAATTTGCAGCCCATTCGGGCTTACGAGAAGTGTGTCGTTCGAATTAAGCAGCGTCCTCCAGGGCGTTGAAGAGTCCGCTTTTGTTTGGGGATCTGCGGCATCAAGAGCTTCACGTATGTCTATCAGTGCCAGGTGAAAGCCATCCACTAAGTTGGCGATCTGGTGATAGGTAGCAGTACCTATGAAGCTTTTGAGTTTTTGCAGTGCGTCACGGGCGTCGGGTCCGTCGCTTTCATCAACGCTATTAAAAACATCATTCAGATCTTGCAGCCTATCAGCAATTTGAAGCCAATCAGGGTTGGACCACTCTGTCGGACATCCTGAGAACAACCTGCTCCAGTCTTTTGTCTGCTCCAAAAGTTGATAGGGAATCTTATCCAGCAATGCAAAAAAGGTTTTCCAGTGCGTCTTAGTCGAAGGGCGGCGGTTGACCATTGCTGCTCCAAGCAGCAATCGATGCCACGGAGTATCCGGACCTTCACGGCTTATTCGCGTCAATGCGCTGCCGGTATCAAAAACGCGTTGTTGGCCCAAGTACCGAACTGATGTTCTTGGAGCTTGTAAGAGCCATGCCAAGATGTCGTTCAGGGGGAGGCCAGCGTCCGTGATACGGCCCACTAGGCATTCCCTGGATTCCACGCAGTAGTCGTCGTCGCGCAAGATAGGTCGAAACTCTTGAAGTTCATCCCATGGGCTTTCCAGGAAAATCTTTTGCTCTTCGTCCCATGGCCAAGGCCATTGGTTGGCCAAAACTAAGAGAGGGATTAGCACCGGTTGAACCTTGAGGGCTTGTAGTCGACGTACGCGGTCCCCTTGAGCCAGCCAGTTATAGAGCTTTGGGGAAGGGCACTGCGCTGAACGAATAGCGAATAGAAGTTCCTGGTCCAGGCACTGGCAATACTGCTTCAGCGTGCTGCCGATCTGTTTCAAGTAAAACTGCGTGCGCGGGTTGAAGTAACGATTGTTGCTTACCGACGCATCCGAGCCTTTGCGAATAAAACTACCCAGATCCTCAACCGCGAGCGCAACTGCTGCCGCTCGTGCAGACTTGCAAAACGACGTCAGAAGCACATCAGCAAACCAACGCCCCTTAAATCTCAGCAGCAGCTGCTGGGCTACCTGGACGGACGGCTTTTTTTTATGTACGCGATCTTTAGTTACGATCTTGCAGGCCATTAATTGCTGGCCGTCGAAGTACTGAAGCTGGTTGCCGATCCTGGCCAGAACCTGGCGCGTTTGAGCATTGGTACTGCCCCATGCCACACACCAGCAGCGGGAGTGGACATTAGAGTTGAGGTAGTGCTCGATGAACGAGGTCAGGAGGGAAGGTGAGATCTGAAAATGCAAAGCCCAAGTCTGGGCCACTTCAATCTGGCGATCTGAGAACTTTTCCAGCTTCGGCGCTAAGATGCGCAGTCCCAACACCGATTGTCTTTTCTGTTCGCTCACCCGTGACCTCCTCCGCTATTCGCAGAGGAATGTCAGGTACGGAAGAGGTAGGTTCCAGCGTTAATGCATAACACCGTTAGTAGTGAATTATGCTCTCGGTAGTAAGAGTTAAACCCCTCTGGGTTTATCGAAGTCTGGTTTGCCATTCAGTGAGGGAAAGCTGACTTTGCAGCCGTTGGACCTGTACCCGGTGCAGCCCCAGAAGTCATAGCCGCCGTCCCCTTTTTTCTGACGCCTTGCGAGAGGCTGATTGCATTTGGGACAGTTGAAAGCGCCACCGGCTGTGGCTGGGCGTGGAGCTGACGCCATTGGCACACTTGGCATACCACGTTGCTGAGACAGTTCCTCTTCCAGGCGCTTATGCAGACGTGCAACGACGGCGCCGTAGGTGTCTTGGCCCTGGGCGATTTTGTCCAGGTCGCGCTCCAATTCCCGCGTAAAATCCAGCTCCACGAAACTGAAGAACCCTTCGAGCTTCGCGATCGTTTCCTCCCCCAGAGGCGCCGGTACCAGTTTGCGGCTCTTTTCCTCGATCAGTCCTTTGCTGGTGATGTTCTTCAAGATCGAGGCAAACGTACCGGGTCGACCGATCCCTCGACGTTCCATTTCTTTGATCAGGCTGGCCTTGGTGTAGCGTGACGGTGGTTGTGTTTTCTTCTTCAGCAGTTCGCCGCTGTGGACCGAAAGAATCTGTTTTGGGGTTAGTGCTGGAACAGGGTTGTCAGTCTTCGTGTCCTCATCATCGTCAGTGTCATCGCCCCCGAGCAGTTTCCGCCAACCTGGATGAAAAAGCGTTTCACCTGTCGCACCAAATCTCAGCGCCTTACCATTAGGTCCAACTGCGAGCATTTTCACCGTGCGAACATCAAAGACAGCCGCCTCGAGCTGGCTGGCCAATGCCCGAACCCAGATAAGCTTGTACAGGGCCAGTTCGTCATCGTTTTCGCCGGCGGATCTTTCGGACCAATAGGTGGGTGTGATGGCAGGGTGGCCTTCCTGGGCGCCTTCGGCCGCTTTGAACGTGCGCCGGTCATCTACGGCTTTCAATCCAAGAGCGTTGGCCACCGTTCGAATATCCACCATGGCTTCATCTGGGACGTTTGGGTTGTCAGTTCGGTGATAAGTGATCACGCCTTGCTCGTACAAGCGCTGGGCCACCTGCATGGTCTTGTCCGGATCCCATTTCAAGGCGTTGCTGGCAGCTTGTTGAAGGGTCGACGAGATGAATGGTGCGGGAGGATGACGCTCGGCCTTGCGATCCTCGCAGGACTCCACGACCACATTTCGAGTGCCGGCGACGTGTTGAGCCAGGTTGCTATCCTGAACATAGGGGAAGTCCTTGCTTGCGAAATCCGGTACCGGTTGCCACTCGGCATACCAAGTGGTGCCCCGACTTACATCGGCAAAGAACAGACGCACGCCAAAGTGATTGATCACCTGAAAGTTGCGGATCTCGCGTTCGCGCAAGACCACGAGAAACACGGCGGGTGATTGAACGCGGCCAGCGGAAGTAGGTTTGCCCATCAGGCGCCGCAACTCTTGGGTCACCAGGTAGCCCACCAAGCGATCCAAAACACGCCGGCACTCCTGTGAGGCAACCCTGTTCAAATCGATTTGACGAGGGTTGGCTAGAGCCTCTGCGACACGCTTGAGGGTGATTTCATTGAAGGTGATGCGTTTGTAGGATTTGACCGCCAGTACCTGCTGGATGTGCCAGCTGATGCTTTCACCTTCACGATCAGGGTCGGTTGCGAGGTAAATTTCACTGGCCTGTTTCGCTGCGGCCTTGATCGTTTTGACGGCCCTGGCGCTCTTATCCAGGATCTCGTACACCGGCGTGTAGTTTTTACGTACTCCGGTGGTGATCATGCTGTCGTCCTGACCTTTGGCCGGCAGGTCGCGGATGTGCCCACCACTGGCAACCACCTGCCAGTCTTCCCCTGGGCGTAGCTTCTTCATCATTGGCTGGAGCTTTTTCAGCTTACCAGGTGCCTCGATGATCAATAGCTTCACGGTGTGTCCCTCTCAGATAATCAGAGCGGGACTGTTGCGTCAGGCGGGTAGGGCTTCAATAGGAAATGGTCAGTGCGTGGGGGAGGGCATTATGCGGCTATAGGTCCAGCGAAAGCTGCTGTGCCTGGGCAAAGCCCTTTAGCCATGACGCACGCATAGCGGGGTGTTGGTAAGGGCAGTCATACACCCGTAGCCCTTTCCGCGCAGCGGCCGCACCAGTGGCAAAAACCGTCAGGTGAGGATTGTTGCAACGTCGCCTGTCAGTGGCTTTAGGCAAGAAAGCGTTATCACCCATGGCGGTTGCTCCACGATGCTCAAATTCATCTTCCAGCAGATCCGCGCTTGGCGCGATTTTTTACGGGAGGGTGTTGCAGCCAGGTGCCGGGATGTCGAACCAGTTGGTGGCCCTTAGCCAATGCACGAAGAACTCAACGGACTGACCACTTCGTCGTTGAAAATCGTGTAAATCGCCATGAAGCTCAAGATCCTCAGACTCATCATCCCAGTTGAAAAGTTCGAAATAGTTGGTGTCGTAGCGATCAGGGTTCAAAAGCTCTTGTATGAATCTTCGTGCAACGAATGAGCTCATGTCACTGTAGTCATCAGCCCAGACGTCTTTATCACGCCAACCAGCTTTTATCCAGGAGGCGAGTCGAATGTTGTCGGTGATACCGTAGAAGTCTGCTGCGTTGACGTCGCTCTCATCACAGTACCGCCAGTACAGCCGTCCCAACGTGGGGTGATCCGCTGCTACCAGAAGCCATCCATCTGGACACCTCACCTCATCATCGTCCCGCATTGTCATACACCTTAAGGCTTCACGATTGGGGAGGGAAAGACGTTGATGTTTTTCCCTCCACCACGAGCTTCACGATTGGGGGGCCAAAATTAAGCCCCTGCAATCAGAACGGACGGTCGGGGTCCGGGTAGTCGTCGAAATCAGGGGCAGGTTGCGGACTGGACTGATCACGTGACGGGCTGCCTTGGCCCTGCGACGGTGACAGGGTCACGCTCGCAATCCTGTGCGGCAAGATGGCGACCCGCGAGGCTTGAACCTTCAGAGCCGCATTTTCCTCCCCATCTTTTTCCCAGCGATCCATTACGGCTCGGCCGGAAACGATCACGCGCATGCCCTTCTGAAACAGGTGCGAGTAGTGTTCAGCATCTTTGTGCCACCACTCGACGTTCGCCCAGAACCCCCCACGATCTTCATACCCGCCTTTACCGTCCGGAATCGAGTTGTCGAAGTAGACGTTGACCCGCATGAGCCTCCGTGGGTCCTTGTTGCCGTTGGCGAACTCTTTGAATTCCGGGGTGGAGCCGATATTGCCTTCCCAGCCTTGTACGGGTGTGGACATGAGTATTCTCCGAGGTTATGGATGTTGCGTTTGATTGGTGAGCTTCTGCAGTCGAGCGGTGTACACGGCCTCTGCCTGGCCCATTTTTTCGGCGCAATCGGCGGCCTGTTTGGCAATTGAGTGCATCAGGCTCATTTGCATGTTCAGCGTGATGCGCTGCAGTTCCATTGCGTACAAGTCCTGCAGCATGATTTCTGGTGTTCTGGATGAACCCATCATGTCTGCCCAAACACCGACGCCCATTCGGCGGTCCGTCACCTGCTGCCATCTCAGAAATTGGGTTCCGGCCTGGGTGTTCTGTTCTGTCAGTCGAACTGGCACAAGGGTGAATGGATACCGGCGAGCCTGGCTCAGCACTTCCTGGGCAAGTGCTTTCAATTCCGATTCTTGAACCCGGCATAGATCGGCAAATTGGCTCAACTCCCCCTTACCTTTAAAAGGCTTTAAAAGGCCTTTTAGTGAGGCAGCCTGTTGCAGTCGTTGGAAGGCATCCTGTTGCAGTGGTCGGAAGGCGGTCTGTTGCAGCACGCCGTCTTCTGAGGACGTCTGGCCCATGACCATCAGCCTTCCTCGGCATCATCAAAGTGATCACTCGCCTCGGATTGCTGTTGGCCGCGAATGATGGGGGGAGCAAAGTTGGAGCGGCGGGTGCCTTCCAGGATGTCCTGCGGCAGTTCTCCGTAACGCTCATACATTTTGCGGGCTGCTTCAGCCTTGGCATTGTTGGCGGCGAAGTCATCGCGTGCAGCGCCGGAGTATTTATAGATCTGGGCCAGACCAAAAAGTCTGCGCAGCACGGCAGCGCCTTCATCGATCCAAGTTTCCATGTCGTGACGACCGACCAGACCGACGTGCTGGGCCAGCAAAATGCGCCTGACAATTTCGTCGTAGTTGGTCAGTAGGTACACGGCTTGGAAGCCGAGTGGATTGGCGATGTATAGAGGGAGGCTGACAGGCTGGATGGACAGGTTCTCGCTGATACTGATGGCCGGGGGGAGGGAAGCCATGGCTGTATCGAGACGATCTTCGATGGTTTTGAGTGCCTCCTTTGAATCGTGGATCTTCTCTTCAAGCTGGATCATCCACCAGTCTGAATACGGATCATCCTGCTGGGCGCCACGTGACATGCGGTTGACTACAGTGCAGAAGCCCGACAATCCGATGATGCCGACCTTGAGATCGTTTTTTGGGCGTCCCATCCAGATCCGTGCAGCATGATGGGTGTGAAGGGTGAGCTTCACATCGCTGCGTAGTGAGCCAATATTGAGCCGGTAATTGTCAGCCATGGTGCAGTTATTCCTTGGAAAGAGGATTGACATGGCCATGCTGCAATTGGGCTGCTACGGACGCAGCATTAAATCCATAGTCAGACGGAAGGGGATTTGTTGAGGCGTCTATATATAGAAGGAGAGAAGCAACATTGTCTGTCTGACTGCCGTCAGCGATCCGGGATCCCTGGTAAGTGTTGTGGGCCACAGCACTGAGCCGACGGCCACCACAGATTACGGATCCTGTCAGGGTGATGCGGTGCGCATCATCCAGTCGGTAGTTATGTGGCCCACATAGCTTCGAGTTGCCACCTGGAGTATCGAATCCCTGTTGAGTGTTGTGGGCCACAGCACTGAGCCGACGGCCACCACAGATCACGGTTCCTGTCAGGGTGATGCGGGACACATCATCCAGCCGGTAGTTATGTGGCCCACATAGCTTTGAGTTGCCACCTGGAGTATCTGATCCCTGGTGAGTGGTGTGGGCCACAGCACTCAGCCGACGGCCACCACAGATTACGGATTCTGTCAGGGTGATGCGGGCCGCATCATCCAGCCGGTAGTTATGTGGCCCACATAGCTTTGAGTTGCCACCTGGAGTATCTGATCCCTGGTGAGTGGTG
>JAEHOL010000017.1:0-48214 GCA_016432905.1 Hoplolaimus galeatus
TACCTGTCGCCAATAGCCATGGAGCAAAAAGCGGCATAAACACCGTAATCGGTGTCCGGGATTACTTGACCAGTTCACTCCGCCGCCGTAGGGAAAATCTCTGTCCCCTCATTATTCCCACAGGCGGCACGGCGCACAATTTCTGGTCGCCGCCACTCGCAAGGAGCCACACCCATGACCAAGACCTCAACCGCCCTCCTCCTGCTCGCACTGACCAGCCTGCTGGCCGGCTGCACCACCAATCCCAACGTATTGCAGATACACAAAGTCACAGCAGAGGCGATTGGCTTGGCCTCTACGGATGAGCTGACCATGGGCCCGGTCACCAAGAGCAAGGAGGACTTCCTGGGCGGCGCTGAACTGAACTTCAAAGCCACGACCGCCAAGGGCCGTGTGTTCAACTGCTCGACGGTCATGACTCCAGGCATCCTGCTTGAGCCGCCGAAGTACTCGCGCCTGACCTGCACGAAGTAACCCTGACAACCGGTGCGGGCATCGCACGCACCGGCTATGTGGATGGACGTCGGCGTGCCACCCTCCAATTTCTGGAGCGTTTTCACTACCGTGATACCGCCCCCACAACGCCATTGAAAGACACCTCCTACAGACCCAGCGCATGGGTTCGCAGGACGCGTCCTGATTGCGCCCACGTTATTGAAGCCCACGGATGACACTGCCTAGGATGTGCCCACTCGCTCATTTGATTGAGCCTTGGCCCTCCCAGCGTCCACGACAGGAGTCGATTGACCATGTACAACAACATCACCCTCGGTTTGCGAAAGCGCCTGCTCGCAGGTTCGACCTTCGCCCTCTTATCGCTAAGCGCAGCCCCCGCGCTGGCCACCGATTGGTGGATGATCTTTGGCACCGGCGACACGCCTAACAGAGACCTGTTCTTCGCCGATACACAGTCGGTAAAAGCCACACAACAAGACCCGCAAAACACACAGCTGACGGTCGTGCAGGTGTTCGAAAGTCCCAACAGCCCCAACTACGTGAGCTACACGCTGGAGCTGCAATGCGCGCAACGACAGCTCAGGGTGAACTCGGCCACCGCCTACCTGCGCGCCGGGGCCACCACGGTGCTGCCGGCGCCTAAACGCTGGGTGCCGGTGCCCAAGAGCTGGCTGGAGCATGGCTATGACTTCGCCTGCGCACCAGGCAAACGCAAGTCCAACGCCATGATGCCAATGGGCGTTGGCTCCATCGACAACGCACAACTGGTAGCGATCACGCAGCAAGGCCTATTCAATCAGTTGCCGGGTAATCAGCCGATCCGCATTGAGTCCAAGAAGAGCAGCACCGAGGACGTGATGCGCGACCTCAATTTCCTCTTGGGCGCACCTGAGAAAAAATGACCTCCGGCGCCAACCGGCACGCTTGAATAATGAGTGATCAACATGAAATACACAGGCGCATTGGCCTTGGCCCTCGTACTGCTGCAGACCGGCTGCGTCAGTTTTGACACCGTCCCGGAAATGTACGCGCGCAGCCAATGGAAAGGCCGCCCGGCGCAGGACGCCCTCAATTTCTTTGGTCCACCCCAAAAAATGGATCGCACCGCTGACGACCAGCATGTGGTGATGCAGTGGTACCGCGACACGTCCTACAACAGCAATGAGGTGGTGGCACAAAGCGCGGAAAGGCAGGGCAACGTGATGGTGCACACCAACTATTGGGCAACCGTCAATAACCCGAATCGCTGCATCCTTTCCATCATCGTCGATCAGGACAGAAAGATTGTCGGGTTTGAAGCCGATGAAGGCGAGTTGCTGCTGTCCAGTGGCTGCCAGTCGGTCAAATTTGGGCCGCCTTAAGGCGACCTACGCTAAGGCTGGCTAACAAAAAAACACCTGACAAATGTCATTTCCATGAAGGATCGTCCTCGACAATGAAATCCATCATCGTCGCCATCGCCCTACCGCTCTTTGCAGGCTGCGCAACGCCGAAATATTGGGAGGCCACCGGCGGCAACCCGTCCGACGGCCTTGTGCAACTCTTCTACGTACAGACGCCGTTTGAGTACGCGCAGATCCGGGAGTCCCAAGGGTTGGCGATTGCCACGGGGCGCTGCCAGTTTTGGAACTACGCGCGCGCTGAGCGCGCAGGCGCGCAAAAATCCGTGTGCCACACGATGGGGCAATTCCACTGCCTGGAAACCACCGTTACTCAGGATTATCGGTGCCAGAAGTGACACCCTCCCAAGGCGTCGAGGCGCATCGGGAAGTTGAGCGAACAGTAGTTGGCCTGGCGACCCAGGCGAACTGAGCGGATCTGGTAACATACGAACTTGAGCGCGTCCCCTACGGTTGTGCGCACAAACAAAAAAGACGCCTAAGCGTCTATTCCGTAAATCACAAGCAAAAAAAAGCCACTCGTTAGAGTGGCTTTTTCATTAATGCTTGGAGCGGGAAACGAGACTCGAACTCGCGACCCCGACCTTGGCAAGGTCGTGCTCTACCAACTGAGCTATTCCCGCTTGGTGATGCGCATTCTATAGAATCCTCAGCACCCGTCAACCCCTTGATTCAAAAAAGTTTTATTTCTTTTCAACGGTGGTTCGCAGATGGGGCCAGGCCGCACGCAGATATTGCAGCATGGACCACAGGGTCAGGCCGGCCGCGACCAGCAGCAAGGCGTAGCCCGTGAGCACCCAGAACGAGAAGTCCGACGGGTTGGCCAGCAGGATCACCAGCGCGAGCATCTGCGCGGCCGTCTTCCATTTGCCCATGTTGGAAACGGCGACGTGGGCGCGCGCGCCGATTTCGGCCATCCATTCGCGCAGTGCCGAGACGACGATTTCGCGGCCGATGATGACGGCGGCCGGGAGGGTCAGCCACAGGTTGCCGTGTTCCTGCACTAGCAGCACCAGGGCGACGGCCACCATGAGTTTGTCGGCCACGGGGTCGAGGAACGCGCCGAAGGGCGTGCTCTGTTCCAGGCGGCGGGCCAGGTAGCCGTCGAGCCAGTCGGTGGCGGCTGCGAAGGCAAATACCGAACTGGACGCGACGTAGCTCCATTCATACGGCAAATAGAACAACAATATGAAAATCGGGATAAGCAGGACGCGTAGTACGGTGATCAGATTAGGGATATTCATCGGCACAACTGGCTACGAGGTGAGAAGGCATTCTATTCGCTGTGCAGGTTTGCATAAATCAATTCAGCGAGCTTTTTACTGATACCGGGTGCTTTGGCTATCTCGTCAATGCTGGCACGGGACAGCTCCTGCAAGCCACCAAAATGTTTAAGCAAGTCGCGACGTCGCGTCGGGCCTACCCCCGCAACCCCTTCCAGGGTTGAGGTTCGCCGAGTTTTGCCACGGCGGGCGCGGTGGCCGGTAATGGCGAAACGGTGCGCTTCGTCGCGAATTTGTTGAATCAGGTGCAGTGCGGGTGAGTCGCCCTTCAACGTGAACTCATGGGCGGCATCATTCAAGTACAACGTCTCGAAACCGGCCTTGCGCGTGGTGCCCTTGGCCACACCGAGCAGGATCAGGTCGGGCACCGCCAGTTCGTTGAGCACGTCACGGGCCATGGATAACTGGCCCTTGCCCCCGTCTACCAGCAGGATATCGGGCAACTTGCCCTCCCCGTCCTTCAACTTGCTGAATCGCCGCGTGAGCGCCTGGTGCATGGCGGCGTAGTCATCGCCGGCGGTAACGCCTTCGATGTTGTAGCGCCGATAGTCGGCCTTGATCGGCCCTTCCGGCCCGAATACCACGCAAGAGGCCACCGTGGCCTCACCGCTGGAGTGGCTGATGTCGTAGCACTCCAGGCGCTGGGGCGGCTCGTCCAGGTTGAGGACCTCGGCCAGGGCGTCGAAGCGTGCAGCGACGTGCTGTCGATTGGCCAGGCGTGCACCCAGGGCCTGTTCGGCGTTGGTGACGGCCAGTTGCTGCCAGCGGGCACGGGTGCCGCGTACGCGGTGGCTGATGTCCAGCTCGCGGCCGCGCAGCTCGTGGATGGCCTCGATCAAGGTGGGGAAGTCTTCGTGCACCACGTTGACGATCAGTTCAGACGGCAGGTCCCGCTCAGGGCTGCTGACGTAGTACTGGCCAAGGAACGCGGCCATGACCTCTGCCACGTCTTCGTCGATACCGGTCTGCGGGAAGAAGTTCTTGCTGCCTAATACCCGCCCGCCTCGTACGCTGATCAGGTGCACACAGGCGCCGCCCGGGTTGACGAACGCGGCGATCACGTCGACGTCACCGGTGCCGCCTTCCATGCTTTGCTGGTCCTGGACACGGCGCAGCAGGGAGATCTGGTCGCGCAGTTCGGCGGCCTTTTCGAAATCGAGGGTGCTGGCGGCCTGCTCCATGGCCCCGGACAGCTCGTCGGTGAGTGCGTTGCTGCGCCCTTCGAGGAACATCACCGAATGGCGCACATCTTCGGCGTACTCCGAAGGTTCCACCAGGCCCACGCAGGGCGCCTTGCAGCGCTTGATCTGGTATTGCAGGCACGGCCGGGTGCGGTTCTTGTAGAAGCTGTCTTCGCATTGACGCACAAAAAAGGTTTTTTGCAGCAGGCTCAGGCTTTCACGAATCGCCCCAGCGCTGGGGTAAGGCCCGAAGTACTTGCCCTTTTGCTTTTTTGCCCCGCGGTGAATGCTCAGGCGCGGAAAGTTGCCATCCGATAAAAACACGTAAGGGTAGGATTTATCATCACGCAGCAGGATGTTGTAAGGCGGCCGCCATTCCTTGATCAGCGTCTGCTCAAGCAGCAGCGCCTCGGTTTCATTGGCGGTGATGGTGGTTTCGACCTGGGCGATACGCGCCACCAAAGCGGCGGTTTTCGGCGCAAGGCCGGTCTTGCGAAAGTAGCTCGCCAGACGGTTCTTCAGGTTCTTGGCTTTGCCCACGTAAAGCAGGCGCGCCTCGCTGTCGAACATGCGGTACACGCCGGGGCGGCCACTGCAGGTGGAGAGAAAGGCACTCGGATCAAACGGTGTGGTCATGTCAGGCGCTGGCGTCCACCATGCCGTGGCGCACTGCGAGCAGGGTCAATTCAACATCACTGCTGATGGCAAGCTTCTCGAAGATACGATAACGGTAGGTATTGACGGTCTTGGGCGACAGGCACAGCTTGTCAGAGATGGTCTGCACCTTCTGGCAACCGACGATCATCAGGGCGATCTGGATTTCCCGCTCCGACAGCGCATCAAATGGCGAATCGCTGGTGGGCTGGAACGACTTGATCGCCAATTGCTGGGCAATCTGCGGGCTGATATACCGCTGGCCGGCAAATACCAGGCGAATGGCTTGCACCATCTCGGCCAGGCCTGCGCCCTTGGTGAGGTAGCCGGCGGCACCGGCTTGCAGCAAACGGGTGGGGAACGGGTCTTCCTCGCACACCGTGACCACCACGACCTTGATGTCCGGGTGGCTGCGCAATAGCTTGGTCGTGGCACCAAGACCGCCAATCCCAGGCATCTTGACGTCCATCAGTACCACATCGGGCTTCAACTCCCGGGCCTTGATCAGGGATTCCTCCCCCGACTCCGCCTGGCCGACTACTTGCAGGCCGTCGATGTCAGCCAGCATTCGTGTAATGCCTGTACGAACGAGATCATGGTCATCGACTACTAGCACCCTAATCAAGCAGACACCTCGCGATATGGTCTTATAGGTTGCTGAACACCTTAGCAAAAAACCAAGGCGCAGACCTAGTTGCAAGTGTCATATATATAGAGATTCAACGTGCTGCGGCTGTTCGCCGGCTGGCGAACAGCACTGTTTCCTGGGCTAAAGGTCAGGAATCCTGGGGGTGCGACTTGGCTTTTCCGTTCACCACGGATGAATGCTCAGCCAAGGTACTGGTCAAGCGACGGATTGCGTCCTGGTCTTCCTTGAACATCGCTCGGTAATTGCCCAACACTTTTTCTTCGATCTTGCTCAGGTTATCCAGCTGGATCGGCGTTGGGCTGCCGGTCAATACGTACAGGATATCCACACCTTTTTCGGCGACGCGAGACAAATAGTCGGCCTTGGGTGCACGACCACCGCTTTCATATTTGCCTTGGGCGTTCGCTTCAACGCCTCCAATTTCTCCAAAAACTTTCTGCGACAGGCCAAGTCGCTCTCTTTCTTGCCTTAAGCGCGAACCGATTCCACTCATTTGGATGTATGATCCTAAATTGGCACACCCCAAGAGGTGTCACACCATCACTTCGTTAAACAAACTTGAACGGTTTTGAACTATGCCCGGAATCCGTACTGCTGCACAAGCCAAGGCCTGGCTGGAACATCAAGGAAAGTCAGTTCAAGCGTTCGCCCGGGAGCATGGCGTAGACCCGGCAACCACCTATCAAGTGCTCGCCGGGCGAAAAAAGGGAAGGCGTGGAGAAGCCCATAAAGTGGCGGTACTTCTGGGCATGAAAGAGGGCGTTATCGTGGATGAACCTGAAGCTCAATCCCACGATGAACAAAGCACTAGCTGACAGCAGTATGCGCTTATTTGTAGGACGTGCCTGTTTTAGTCCGATGTGAGTGCGCGACACTCACGCTCCATCCGCCAGAAGCCATCCTCTTCACCGACAATGCTCAACCCCAGGCGCTGATACAGCCTTCTTGCCGGGTTGGTCTTGAACACCGTCAAACGTAGAAAGCCCAGGCCCTCGACGCGTGCCTTGAGCGCCATTTGCTCCAGCACCCATGTGCCCGCGCCCTGCTTGCGGCAGCATTCCAGCAGGTGCAGCTCGCGGATATACAGGGCCTTGCCGTCGCGGCTCAGGCTGATAAAGCCCATGACGCCATCATCGTTGCAGATCAGCCAGTTCTCGCGGCCCGCCCAGGCCACGTCGAAGCCGTCGTTGGACCACAACAAACCGTTCTGACGGTAGTAATAGCTCATGGCCTGCTGGGTCAGGGTGCGGGCAAACGGCAAGTCCTGCTCGGTGGCCCGGCGCAAATGAAACCTCATTCAGAGGGCAACCACTTGGCCGGTCCACTGCCCGCCATCGCGACGGGCGATCACCAACGCGTCGCCGACACCGGGGGCGGCAACAAGCAAGTTGCCATCGGCGGTCCAGATCGCACTGCGACCGGCACAAGCCCAGCCTCCAGATGGGCCACCGTGGTTAGCCATCAGTACCAACAGGCCATGCTCGGCCGCATAGCCTTCAAGCAAAGCACTGTCCGCCGCGTAGCCTCCCTCGCTGATCAGTACGCCGGCGGCATACACCGTGGCGCCCGCTGCCGCCGCTTGACGTGGATGGCTGGCCTGGGAAAAGTCCGCACACACTGCCAATGCGATACGCTCCTCTGCCAATTCCAGGGCCTCACCGCCCTGCCCCGCGGCAAATGCCAGCTCTTCGCCGGGGTGCAGATGCTGCTTGGTGTAGACGCCTACTGAACCGTCCGCCCCAAGCACCAGCGCGCCGATCAGCACACCTGTTTGTGGCGCCAGACGCACCGGCATGCCCACCACAGCCGTCAACCGCAGCTCCCGCGCCAACTCACGCAACGGCGTCAACACGGCGTCTTGCGGGCCGATGGCCAAGTCGGCCGCCAGGAACGGCTCGTAGCCCGTCAGTGACAGTTCTGGAAACACCAGGCATTGCACGCCCTGTTCAGCCGCGGCCCGCATCAACGCCAGGTGCCGCTGGATATTGGCAGCGACATCGCCCGGGATGGAAACGGTTTGCGCCGCAGCAAGGGTCAAGGCAGTCATGGTCGCGTCCTGGCAATCACTGGTTGAGAGTTATCAGCATATCCACACTTACCCCATAGCGGTAAGTACTACCACGCAATAGAAATTACTGATTGAATCCACCCGCACGCCTCTAGTAAGCTCCCCCCATCATTTGGAGAGCCCCATGTTGCCACTCACCCACACTCAGGTTTGCCCTGCTGCCAGCGCCTTGCGCTCGGTGTCGGCTATCCGTGTGAACGGTTCGAGCACACTGGCAGGCTTTTATTTTGGGTATTGGTTTAGCCACTGGCGCGCCTGATACCTGAAATCGGCGCCCACTACTCAAGGGGTCGCCTACCAGAGAAATCTAAACCCCCGGTCGGCTCCCCGACCGGGGGTTTTGTTTTTTCAGCGCCTGATAACTTGTTTTTCACGCTCACTTAAAGGAATCACACCATGAACTACGCCACCTATTACCGCTACGACACTTGCACTGCATGGCGATTTAGCCAGCTCCGTTCGGGACAGCCTGCCGCCTCCGACCGGTCACCCCGTGGTGGCAAGCCAACACACGTAGCCGATACTGCCAATTGTCGAACACCCCAGTAGGCCAAGCGTGCGGGAATCGCCCGCCGCTTGCCCAGGAAGCCTTGAATATGAACTCCTCCGTCGCCGCTTTGCCCGTCTCTACCCTCAACAGCGCCAATGAAGCCTTGACCCAGCGTTTGCCCAGCGCTCTTGAACTCAAGCACCAACTCCCGCTCAGCCCGTTCCTCAACGAACAAGTCCACGCCCATCGCCAAGCCGTGCGCGCCATCCTCAATGGCGAAGACTCACGCTTGCTGGTGATTGTCGGCCCGTGCTCTATCCACGACCCGGAATCGGCCATGGAATACGCGCGCAATCTGAAGAAGCTCGCGCTTGAAGTCAGCGACCAGATGCTGCTGGTGATCCGTGCCTACGTCGAGAAACCGCGCACCACTGTGGGCTGGAAAGGCTTGGCCTACGATCCACACTTGGACGGCAGCGATGACATGGCCGCCGGCCTGACCCTGTCCCGCGAACTGATGCGTGAAATGCTGCGCCTGGGCCTGCCGGTGGCCACCGAGTTGCTGCAACCCATGGCCGCCGGCTACTTCGATGACCTGCTCACTTGGGTCGCCATTGGCGCACGCACTACCGAGTCGCAGATTCACCGCGAAATGGCCAGCGGCCTGGGCATGCCCGTGGGCTTCAAGAACGGCACCGACGGTGGCGTCGCCATTGCCTGCGATGCGATGCGCTCAGCCTCTCACCCGCATCGCCATTTCGGCGTGGACAGCCAGGGCCACCCGGCGATCATCCAGACTCCCGGCAACCCCGACACCCACTTGGTGCTGCGCGGCGGCCACCGTGGGCCCAACTACGATGCGCAAAGCGTGGCCGGCGTAAAGCACGACCTGGCCAAGTCCAAGGTGGCGGCACGGATCATGGTCGATTGCAGCCATGCCAACAGCGGCAAGAACCCGCTGCGCCAACCGGCGGTATTCAATGACGTGCTGGAGCAGCGCCTGCAAGGTGATACCTCGCTGGTCGGCATGATGCTTGAAAGTCACCTGTTCGAAGGCTGCCAGCCGCTGAGCGCGTCGATGAAATACGGCGTTTCGGTGACCGATGGTTGCCTGGGTTGGGACGGGACCGAGCAGTTGTTACGCAGTGCCGCCGAGCGGTTGCGGGAACACCGCAAAGCCGACTGATCGGTGAAAATCAAAATCCGGGAGGGAGCTTGCTCTCGCTGGACGGGGTGCAGGCCCCGTCATTTTAGACAAAAAGCGGGTCCGCTTCGCGCCCCAGCGGGGGCAAGCTCCCTAAGGGACGCGGCTAGGCCCTGGCCACCGGCATGCGGGATAACTCCCGCAGCCACGGCAACACTCGCAGGCCGTGGAAGACCTCCGAGGGGTCGACGATGCCCATGAAATGTTCAAGATTGACGTTGTCCGGCACGCCCGGCAGGCGCACCCGTATTACCGGCGTTACACCGCAAGGCGCACCCAGATCCAGGTGATCGTAGACCAGCACATGACGTACCTGAGGCTGAGCTTCGTAAGCCTGGGCCATCAGCGCCGCATTGATAATCAGCACATCGAATGGGTCGGCAGGAATAGCGGTGAGAATCCGTAACTCCTCGAACGTTTGCACCGGCACGATCCGGTAATAGCCCAACTGGTTGAGCATTTTCTCGATGTACAGGCGTTGCAGATGCTGTTCATCGGCAATCAGGATGGTCAATGCTTTGTTCGGCATGGCAAACCCCTGGGCAGGCAGTGCTCGACAGTGAGCGTCGCCCATTTTCCAGACATATGCCGACGAAAAAATCAGGCATATTCCCCCTTCATGTAAGAACTTTCCCAAATCCTCCGAAAGGCGATCAACCACAGTCAGAGCTGATTGCAATAAGCGCTTAAGCCATGATGCAAAACATCGATCGCCTCACCCACGCTTTCAACCGCTGGTCCCAATGCCTGACGGTCCCGCTGTTCACACGCCGCCTCCAATGCCTCACATACACTGATCAATGGGTTGGCCTTGACCATCCGCGCGCCTCCCTTGGCACGATGAGCCAGGTCGTGCAACTTGGCAAAGTCTGCCTGGCTTGCCAGCCGTGGCAGCAAGGCACGATCCGCCTCCAGGCTTTCGAGTAACGGCGCCAGCAATTCGACCAGCGCGGCATGATCATCCCCGGTCAGCGCAACCAGGGTGCTCAAGTTGAAGGTAACCAAGGGTCGCGGGCTCGTGCCAACTGAACGCGACGCCAATGCCGCCCGCAAGTCGTCCAGCCCGGTGGGCTTGAACAGGCAGCCATCCATGCCAGCCTGCCGACAGCGCTCGGCTTCCTCCGGCTGGGCGTTGGCGGTGAACCCGAGTAACAGGCAGGGCCCCAGACCCCGCTCACGCTCCTGTGCGCGAATCTCCTGGGCCAACTGATAGCCGTTCTTGAACGGCATATTGCAATCGGTAATGACGCCGTCGAACTGCCCCGTTCGCCACTGTTCAAGCCCTTGGACACCGTCTTCGGCCGTGATGATACGGTGGCCCAGAAAGCTCAACTGTCGGGCCAGCAGCAAGCGGTTGGCCGGGTAGTCGTCCACCACCAGAATGCTCAGCGCGCGCCCCTCAGGCGCCGCCTCTTGCACAGGCTCAATCGGGGCTGGCAGCGTGGCGGTCATGACCAGGGTCAACGTCACGTCCACCCGAGTGCCGTGCCCCAACACACTACTCAAGTGCAATTGGCCGCCCATCATTTCGCACAGGCTGCGGCTGATCACCAACCCCAGCCCAGACCCGCTGCGTGCCGATTGCTGGTTATTGCTGCCCTGGATGAACACACTGAACAACCGCTGCTGGTCGGTGACGCTGATTCCGATGCCGGTATCTTGCACCCATAACTGCACGGCCAAGCGATCGCCCTCGACCACCGCCTGCGCGACCAAACTGACCTGCCCATGGGGAGTGAACTTGATGGCATTGCTCAGCAGATTCGAGACCACCTGCTTGAATCGCAGCGGGTCGACCAGCACCGCCTGGTCAATCAACGGGTCCAGCTCAACCTGCAGTGCCAACCCCTTGGCTCGGGCCAGCCCCTCGAATACGCGTGCGACCGACGCCAACAACTCATGCAGGTTGGCGGGCTCCAGGGTCAGTGACAAATGCCCGGACTCGATCCGCGCTATATCGAGAATATCGCCGATCAGCTCCAACATACCCCGCGAAGCCACCGAGGCCACCTCCAGAGCATCGCGGTCGACCCGTCCCTGCTCGGCATTTTTCAAGGCCAGTTCGATCATGCCGATCACGGCGTTCATCGGCGTGCGGATCTCGTGGCTCATGGTCGCCAGGAAGGTCGTCTTGGCGCGATTGGCGGCGTCGGCATCGTCCTTGGCTTCCTGTAGCTGGCCGAGCAGCCGGTGCCGTTCGCTTACGTCTACCCAACCGGCAATCATGCCCACCACCTTCTCGTCGCCGTCGCGATACGGCAGCATCCACTGGTAAATGGTCAGCACATCGCCATTGGGCACCTTGAGGATTCGATCATGAATCTGCGGCTCGCCGCCGGCCATCAAGCGCAGGTAATCGTCATGAAACGACCGGGCCTGTGGCGGGTTTTCGATGTCGGTTTCCACTACGGTCCTGCCGATCACGTCTTCAAGTTTGTAGCCAAACACGTCGAGGTAGGCGTTATTGCAGGCCATCAATCGCCCTTGGCGATCACGCACGTAAATCGGGTGCGGCGTGCCGTCGATCAATACGCTCATGAACCGCATCTGATCGCTCAGCGCTCGCTCGGCCTGCAGGCGCTTGCGAATCAGGCTGCGCAGGTAAATCGCCCAGCCCAGCGTGATGGCCAACAACAACGCCGCCAACCCAAAGCCCTGAAGAATCACATTACGATAACGCAACCAATAGCTGTCCTCGATGATGACCTCGCTACGCCACTGGCCAATCAGTTCGTCCATTTCCTGAGGGGTGATGCTCAGCAGCGCCTTGTCGAGGATCGAATACAGCTCCAACTGACTGCGATTTACCCCAAAGGTCACGCGTGCAGGCTCAATGCCAACCGTGCTGCTGACACGCAAGCGGTCGCGGTAATACCGGGTGATCAGATAACGTGCGCTGATCAACGAGTTGACCGCGCCGTCGGCGTCACCATTGGCCACCAGCGCCATGGCTTGCTGGGGGTTCTCCACGTCGACAAACATCACACCTGGAAAATTTTTCGCTATGTCCTCATGCAGGCCATTGCCGACCACCATGGCCAGGCGTTTGCCGACCATGTCCTCCAGCGTGAGCGGGCTGTGGGGACCGTTACGGGTTACCAGCACAAAGGGATTGGTCAGGTAGGGCCGGGTAAAGCGCACTTTTTCAGCACGCTCCGCGCTAGGCGTGACGACCGCCAGCATGTCCGCCGTACCCGCACTGACGATATTGATCTGGCGCGGCAATGAGCCGCCCGGGACCACATCGAACTTCAAGCCGGTACGCAAGCTGATACGCGATAGTACCTCGGCACTCAACCCTTCGAACTGGCCTTGATCACCAATAAAAGATAACGGTAGAAAGTCATTGAGTACCGCGACTCTGACCCTTGGATTCTTTTGCACCCAGCGTTGTTCGCTGGCACTCAAATGCAACCGGTCAACGCCGATTATCCCCAGGTTACCTCCGCTCCAGCGGCGCAGGATTTCCATCTGCTCGCTGGCGGGAATCGCCTCCAGCGCGGCATTGAGAATGGGCAGTAAACGTGTATTTTCGCGGGCGACGGCAAACGCAAACGGGTTGACTTCCAAGCCGGAAAAATCCGCCATACGTACATTGTTGAGGTGATTGCGATTGATCAGATAGTTGCTGCTGATAGCATCCCCCAAATAGACGTCGGCGCGACCAAACGCTACGGCACCAATGGCTTCGAAAGTCGAGGCAAACAACTCCAATTGGGCCTGGGGGTAAAACGCCCGAACGGCGTCGGGCTGCATATAGTGATACAGCATCGCTACGCGCTTGCCCGCCAGGTCGTCGTTCAACACCTGGCTATCGCCGCTGCGAGTCACCAGGGTCGGTTGATCGTTGGCGTAGGAGCGAGACAAAAGCAGTTGTGGGTCGGCCGCTTCGTAGCCATTGGCGGAACCGAGAAAATCCACGCCCCCCTGCTTCAAGGCTTCGATCACTTCATCGCGGGTATCGTAACGCCGTACCTCTATGGAGATATGCAGGGCCTGACCCACCAGTGCGGCAAAATCGGCGGTGATACCTTCGAGCTCGTCGTTGTTATTGGTCAAGTCAAAAGGCGCGTAATCGGGAGCAGAAACCCCCATCAACAATGTGCGCCGCTCGCGCAGCCAGCGCCAATCAGACTCGTCCAGTGCTACCTGCGGGGTGTCAATACGTGAGTGCCCCAACAGCCGCAAAGCATGGGGCTCATCCAGGGCCACCGCGATCTGAGGTAACAGGCTCATCCAGAAGATCGTGGCGAACCTTATAAACGCGGTGGTGATCATCTCAATTCAGATCAGATGGTTGCGCTGGGCAAACTTGGATAAGTGCACTACCGAAGACATGCGTAACTTCTCCTTGAGTCGAGTCTTGTAAGTGCTGATGGTCTTGTGGCTCAGCAGCATCTGTTCGGCAATTTCCTTGTTGCCCAGCCCCAGGGCCAACATTTGCAATACGGTTAACTCACGGTCCGATAAGCACTCGATCATCTGCCGTTCCGTTTCTTGCAGATCATCGCGGCGCACCGAACTGGTCGGCAAACTGGGGAAGCAGCTGTAGCCCGACATGATCGCTTTGATAGCCTTTTGCAGCTCATCCAGCTCACCGGTCTTGGCGACGAACCCCATCGCACCGGAACGCATGCAACGGGTAGAAAAAAATACCGCCAGGTAGGAGGTCAGCACCAGAATCTTGCACGGCAAGCCCAACGCCTTGATGCGGCTGATAACCTCCAACCCGCCTAATTTAGGCATCGCCAGGTCGAGGATAATCAGCTCGGGACGTTGCTCCCTCGCCAACTGCATGGCGTCAGCGCCATCCCCCGCCTGAAAAATCTCATCAAACCCCTCCAATTGCAGGAGGTGTTTGACCGTTGCCCGGATAAACGGATGGTCATCCACAATTAATGCTTTGCTCATAAAACTTCCTTATGTGGACAAAATACCCTTACACATCACGCCGGACCTGGGTACCTGTGAGAAATGACAGTTCCGACAAGCGGCACTGCTTCCTTGAAGCGGTAACCAAGCAGTGTCTGGCCCTTTCAATTAACTCAACAGAGCGACGAACGCCGGGCCTCAACGGCGCAACAGCCGCAAGTACCCAACTTTAGCAATGCAATGATGTTTCAACCGAAGGGATAATCCGGACAACATGTAGGATTTTTCCACATGCAAGCTTAGCCAATCCTGGCCAGCCCATAAGGATCAGTCGGTGGTGCTCGGACTCCAGAAGGCCTGCACCACCAGGGTTGACGTTGAGAGGCGCGCCACCAGCGCGTCCAGTTCGTCGCCATCCACCGACGTGGCGGCCAGGATGGCCTCGATTTCCACTTCGTCACTGCCGAACGGTCGCACGTCGACGTCGCTGGCAGGGTAGTTGCAGCGTGCCAACTCGGCTTCCAGTAACACCATCACGGCCTGTTGCTGACTGCGGCGCGCAATGACATAGAGGATATTGGTGACCTCTGCCGACACCACGTCCAAGGGCTGACGATTGATGTTGTTGACGATCGGCCGCAGCAAGGTGTTGGCCGCCAGCACAAACAGCGTGCCCAGCAACGCCTCGAGGATCAGGTCGGCGCCGGCGCAGGCACCCACCGCGGCCGAAGCCCAGAGGGTGGCGGCCGTATTGAGCCCGCGCACATTGCCCTCCTCCCGCATGATCACACCCGCCCCCAGGAAGCCAATGCCCGACACCACGTAAGCGACCACGCGCACCGCGCCTTCCGCACCGCCCAGTCGGTTGGCCATGTCGACAAAGATCGCCGCGCCCACCGCCACCAGCACATTGGTACGTAAGCCGGCGGTGCGCTGGCGGTACTGGCGCTCGAACCCGATGAGGCCACCGAGAATAAACGCAGCGCTGAGGCTGACCACGGTGTCGACCAGGGAGTTGAGGTTGATGTTGTTGATTGCCTGCATAAGAAATCTCCATGAATGCAGCGGCACATTGGTAACTCGCAGGTCCCTGTAGGAGCTGGCTTGCCTGCGATAGCGGTACACCACCAATGAATCTGGCGACTGATACACCGTCATCGCGGGCAAGCCCGGCTCCCACAGGATTTGCGATGTTGCATGGAACCTGTTACTGCCAGCCAAACCTGCGAATGTAGTAGCCCTTCACTGCCTGAGTCAGCGCCATGTACGCCAGCAAAATCACCGGCAGGAACACGAAGTACAGCGACGGCAGCGCCTGCAATTTGAAGTAGTGCGCCAAAGGCCCCATCGGCAGGAATATCCCCACGGCCATGATCACGCCGGTCATCAACATCAACGGCAGCGCTGCGCGGCTTTGCAGGAATGGGATTTTTGGCGTGCGGATCATGTGCACGATCAGGGTCTGGGTCAGCAGCCCCACCACAAACCAGCCGGATTGAAATAGCGTTTGGTGGTCTGGAGTGTTGGCATCAAACACATACCACATGAGTGCGAACGTGGTGATGTCGAAGATCGAACTGATCGGCCCGAAAAACAACATGAAGCGCCCCACTTCCCCCGGCTGCCAGCGTTGCGGCGTGGCAAGCATCTCGTCATCGACGTTGTCGAACGGAATCGCAATCTGCGAGATGTCATACAGCAGGTTTTGCACCAGCAGGTGCATCGGCAGCATCGGCAAAAACGGGATAAAGGCACTGGCCACCAACACCGAGAACACGTTGCCGAAGTTCGAACTGGCGGTCATCTTGATGTATTTGAGCATGTTGGCGAAGGTGCGCCGGCCTTCCAGCACGCCCTCCTCCAGGATCATCAGGCTCTTCTCCAGCAGGATGATGTCGGCCGCTTCCTTGGCGATGTCCACCGCACTGTCCACCGAAATCCCGATATCCGCCGTGCGCAACGCCGGAGCGTCGTTGATGCCATCGCCCATAAAGCCGACCACATGTCCGTTGGCCTTGAGCAGCCGCACGATGCGTTCCTTGTGGCTGGGCGTGAGCTTGGCAAACACATTGGTGGTTTCCACGGCCAGGGCCAGTTCGGCGTCGCTCATCGACTCGATGTCGTTGCCCATCAGCAAGCCTTGTTGCTCCAGGCCCACTTCGCGGCAGATCTTCGCCGTGACCAGTTCGTTGTCGCCGGTCAACACTTTCACCGCCACGCCGTGGGCCTTCAGGGCCTTGAGGGCGGGCGCGGTGCTTTCCTTGGGCGGGTCGAGAAACGCCACGTAGCCGATCAGCGTCAGGTTGTTTTCATCGGCCAGGGTGTAGGTGTCACGTCCTGCCGGCATCGGCTGCGCCGCTACCGCCACCACCCGCAGCCCTTCTTCGTTAAAGGCCGCGGTCACCTGGCGAATGCGCGCCAGCAGTTCGTCGGTCAGTGCCTCATCGACGTCACCATGACGCACGCGATTGCACACCGACAAAATTTCCTCCACCGCCCCTTTGCAGATCAACAGGTGCGGTTGGTGCTCCTCGGCCACCACCACCGACATGCGGCGGCGGTTGAAGTCGAATGGGATCTCGTCGACCTTGTGGAACGCGGTACCGACTTTCAGCTCACGATGGATGTCCACATGCTCGAGCACGGCCACATCCAACAGGTTTTTCAGGCCGGTCTGGTAGTAGCTGTTGAGATAGGCCATTTCCAGCACGTCGTCCGACTCCTGGCCCCACACGTCCACATGGCGCGCCAGGAAAATCTTGTCCTGAGTGAGCGTGCCGGTCTTGTCGGTGCACAGCACGTCCATGGCGCCGAAGTTCTGGATCGCGTCCAGGCGCTTGACGATGACCTTCTTGCGCGACAGAAACACCGCGCCCTTGGCCAAGGTCGAGGTGACGATCATGGGCAGCATTTCCGGGGTCAAGCCTACCGCAATCGACAGCGCGAACAGCAACGCCTCGGTCCAGTCGCCCTTGGTGAAGCCGTTGATGAACAGCACCAGCGGCGCCATCACGAACATAAAGCGAATCAGCAACCAACTGACCTTGTTGACCCCCTGCTGGAACGAGGTGGTCGCACGGTCCGTCGCCGTGACGCGTTGCGCCAAGGCACCAAAATACGTGCTGTTGCCGGTGGCGAGGATGACCGCCGTGGCGGCGCCGGACACCACGTTGGTGCCCATGAACAGAATGTTCTCCAACTCCAGCGGGTTGCGCGTGTGGGCGTCCTGCTGGTGGGCGAACTTTTCCACCGGCATGGATTCACCGGTCATAGCCGCTTGGCTGACGAACAAGTCCTTGGCGCTGAGCACGCGGCAGTCCGCGGGGATCATGTCGCCGGCCGACAACACAATCAGATCGCCTGGTACCAGTTGTTTGATCGGCAGTTCAATGCGCTTGGCAGCATCGCGGCGCAGCACCGTCGCGGTATTGCTCACCATGGCCTTCAAGGCGTCGGCGGCCTTGTTCGACTTGGCCTCCTGCCAGAAGCGCAACAGGGTCGAAAGCACCACCATGGAGAAAATCACCGTGGCGGCCTTCATGTCTTCGGTCAGCCAAGAGATCACCGCCAACAGGGTCAGCAGCAGGTTGAACGGATTCTTGTAGCAATGCCACAGGTGCACCCACCACGGCAGCGGCTGTTCGTGCTCGACTTCGTTAAGGCCGTATTGCACGCGCAAGGCGTCGGCTTCCTGAGAGCTCAAGCCCTCGGCGTGGCTGCCCAGCACGCCCAGCAATTGCACAGTGCTGCGGTTGGCAGAGGCCACCAGTGTCTGCGCCAGGCTGGGCGGTACTTCGCGGCTGACGCTGGCATCGGTCACGGTCTCCAGCATCGCCAGGCGGCGAAAATGCCGGGCGATATGCCGGGTCCGCAGGAAACCGGCGAAGAACTCTTTGAGCAAAGTGAGGTTCATGGTGTAACTCCTGCGCGAGGAAAAACCGTCGTGCAGGTACTGCCCGTCCACACCGCGCCCGTCACACAGGCACAGCCGAACCTGGCCCGCCCGCCGTAACAGGCAGGCGCGTCCGTAGCATCCAGGCGTTACCCAGGTGCTGGTCAGCGTCGATGAGAGGGAATCAGGCAGGTGCCAGGACTGGCCACCGCCGGGATGCCGCTTCTCGCTTTATGAGGCGAGACAACGGCATCTGGAAAATGCGCGTTACCTTGCCAAGTAGAGGCCGGTTACCGAAACCGGCCGACGACTGTCACTCGAACAAGTACCCACTGAGGGTCTCCGCTATTGATGAAAACGCGCGAAGCTTACGCCCCGATGTTGGCGGAGTAAACCGTAGGAAAGTGGCAGGCTGGTGAATAAGAAGGTTCTTCAGGATGGGTTCAGGAAAGAGCGTTTTGCTTACTTTTGTCTGGGCCGGCAGTCCGGCTTTTCAAAAGTGAGCCGCTGTAAAAGCGGAACCCTGAGTAGCCGTTACCGCAGGAATGGATATGTACACGGTCCAACTGTGTTGACTGTCAGGCCGTCTTCGCAGGCAAGCCAGCTCCCACATTTGGATCGCGGTGCGTCAGCTCGATCAGCGTCGACTGCCAGGCCGTCACGGGAGCAAGCTCCCTCGCCACAGGTCCAGCGTCGCGCCGAAGTTGTGTAGATACCTATGCTGCGATAGCGGTGTGTCAGCTACAAATTCACTGCCTGGCACTCTGCATACGCAACGATACGGCAGCACGCCTAATCAGCGTCTACATGGGATTGATGTACATCCCTGGCTATGGCGTATCAGGTCGATCCCTTTCAACCAACGCCACGTAGTCTTCAATGCTCGCGCTGGCAACACCCTTTACCTGGATAGACACCTTATTCACCTGCCGACCCATCGTGATGCCCTCGCGGGTACGCACCTGTACATAGCCAAGTCTGGGCCAAAAACGCTCGGCCCTGGTATTGCCCACCACTACCGTCAGCCGCAGCCACTGGGCGCCCTTCGCCACCGCCCAGGCCTCAAGGTCCGCGTGCAAGCGCTGCGCCAGCCCGCTGCCGTGCCAGCGCGCATGCACCAGCAGCAACCCGATGTGCCACACCCCGGTGGCGAGCAAATCCGCGGCGATATTCACCACGGCGACCAGGTGGCCCTGCGCATCTCGGTAACCCAGCCAGTACAGGCGGCTGCAATGCCAGCCGGCGGGTAATTGGCCGCGTAATTCTTCCCGTGCTTCGGACGGGGTAGCCGGTTCGCCATTCACCGCGATGAAGTAAGCCGGCGCCTGTTCAAAAAACTGCTGCAGCTCAGCTTCATCGCAGCCAAGCAGCTCAACCACCCGAATGCCTTCGAGGAAACTGCCAGGCAACACCTGTGGATCAACGTCCATGTTCAACCTCTTCAATCATCCCGTGTCAGCACTTCCAGCAATTCAATTTCGAAGCGCAGATTACTGTTGGGTTTGATATGCGCACCCATCGAGCGCTCGCCATAGGCCAGGTGCGCCGGTACATACAACGAGCGTACACCGCCAACCTGCATGCCCATCAAGCCCTGGTCCCACCCCTTGATCACGCGGCCAGTGCCGATCACGCACTGGAACGGTTTGCCCCGCTCCCAGGAGGAATCGAACACCGTGCCATCTTCCAGGGTGCCGGTGTATTGGGTGGTGATCAGCGCGCCCTTGACCACGGCTTTGCCGTCGCCCAGGCGGATGTCGGTGACCTGTAGTTCGTCGTTGCTCATGGGGTTCTCATTGAAGGGGACAACGGCTGGGGTTTTCCCAGAATCGGATGGGTTTGGCAAGTGCAGGGGAATGGCCAGCGTGATGGTGGACCGTTCGCTGGAATGCATACAGCCGCGTCAGCTCCCACATTGAATCTGCATGCATTCAGAGGTCGCCGTGTCGACCCTTTACAACCAATGCCAGAACCGGCTCCAGAACCCGCGCCCCAACTCATCCTTGCACCCGGCATATTGGCGCGCATACATCTGCGAACGCGCCTGTACCTTGCTCGCTACCGGCGGCAGCCAGGCTTTGCTGGCATAGGTGCGCTGGCGGTAGCCGCCCCAGCCTTCGTGGTAGTTCAGGTACTGGCCGTAGGCATCGTATTTGTAGACGCCGTTGATGGTGTAGGTCTTGTCCATGTACCAGCCGATAAAGTCGATCGCGTCGTCGAAGTCTTCGCGATCAGCGCCGCTGCGGCCGGTGGCTTTGCGGTAGTCGTTCCATACTTCATCCTTGGCCTGGGCATAGCCGGAAGCGGTGGAGACGCGGCCCCATGGGATGATCCACAGCAGGTATTTACGCGGGGTCTTGGCGTCGTGGCGAAAGCCCGACTCCTGATACATGATGGCAAACGGCACCTGGATCGGTACGCCCCAGCGCTTTTGCGTGACCTTGGCGGCGTCGTACCAGTCGTCTTTTTCGCGGAAGATACCGCAGAGGTCGTTGGGCGTGCGTGGCGGCGAGGTGCCGCACGCCGCCAACAGGGAAGTGAGTAATAACAGTCCGACGGCTTTGCCTGCGCTCAAGGGTCACCTTTGTGGGATAAGGGTAAAATGCCAGCATTTTACCCCTTCACACAGGCGGCGTCCTTGCCGCAGACATCTTTAAGCCAAAGGCACGCGACGGGTAGTCAGCGCGATACGACCAATAAAGAAGCTCAATGCCGCACCCAACAGCAGCATGGCCAAGGTGCTCCAGGCCGCGCGGGACAGTTGCTTGGCAGCGACTTCACCGGCTTCACGGGCTTTCTGTTCAGCCTGCTTTTTCAGCTCATCGACCTTTTGCATGGCTTGCTGATAAGCCTGGGCATAGTTGTCGACGATCTGCGTGGCTTCTTCTTTGCTCTTGCCAGTGCGGGCCGCGACGATGTTGACCAGCGCCTCTTTATCCGCTGCATTCAATGCTGGCTCGCCGGACGCTTTCACACGTTCGAACCATTGCTTGAGCTCATCACCGGCCTGGGCAGGATTGGTCGCTGCATCGGTAGCCGACTGCTTGCCATCGGCAGCTGCCTGATCGGCTTTCTGCTCGACATTGGCAGGGTCCAGTTCAGCCTTGCCGCTCTGCTTGAGCAAGGTATCCAGTTGGCCTTGCAGGCTGTTCCAGTCCAGCTCGATGCCCTGCTCGTTCAACTGTTGCTTGATGCTATTGCCAATCCCTGGCGCGGCGGCAGCAATGCCACTGCCCGCAGCAGACAGACCTTTACCCACCACGTTGCCGGCCGTACCGACCACGCTGGAAGCCAGGCCCGCCAACAGCCAAGTGGTGAGCAAGGTGGTCAAGGTCCAGGTCAGCACCCCATGCAGGCCGCCACGATCCGGCGCGGTGCGGCCGGCCACGAACGCGCCCAACGCGATGGCGACCAGTGTCGATACAAACAGCCAGATACCCGCACCTGTGCCAAAACCGCTCAACGGGTTGCCCGCTTCCATCGGGTCAACGGCACTGGCGCCAATGGCGGTGCCCAACACACTCAAGACCAGGTAGGTGACCAGTGCGATTGCACTACCGGCCAATACCGAGCTCCACGACACTCGAAACAGCGATCGATTGGTTTCATAGACAGTGGTCATACAAAGGTCCTTTTCAAATTGAGGAGCAAGGCAATGTGCCTTGATGGGTGTGAGTGTGGCGAAACGACATACGTTCAGTCCTGGCCCATATGCACCAGGTGGTCTGGTGCATTCGCACTGCCCCGTGGGTAATTACTCTGCACTATCCTGAAGCCAGGATGTCGTAACCCAATGTGCCTTGCCCTGCCCTAATCGGAGACGTTATGACCCAGGATGTTCTCGCCAAAGAAACCAACCGCCGCCAACTGCAAACCATCATCTCCGGGCTGTCCGACGGTGTGATTCTGGCCGAGGTCGACCAGACCATTCTCTGGGCCAATGAAGCGGCGTTGACCATGCATGGGGTCAGCGAGGTCAAGGAACTGGGCGCCAATACCGAGGCGTACGCCAAACGCTTTGCCCTGCGCTATCGCAACAACCATCCCTTGCCACTGGACAGCTACCCCCTCAGCCGCGTGGCTGCCGGCGAAGAGTTCAGCGATGTGGTGGTGGAAGTCACACCCGCCGACGACGAACACCGCAGTTGGGTACATCGCCTGCGCAGCCTGGTGCTGACCGATGCCCAGGGTGAACCTGAGTTGCTGGTACTGATCCTCAGCGACGCCACCGAATGGGCCAGCGCCGAGCAACGCTTTGAGAAAACCTTCAACGCCAACCCGGCGCCCGCGGTGATCTGTCGCCTCAGCGACCTGCGCTACATCAAGGTCAACCAGGGTTTTCTGGAGATGACCGGCTACAACCGCGACCAGGTCATCGGCAAATCTGTGTATGAACTGGATGTGCTGGAACAGGCCGAGCGCAAGGACCTGGCGATCCAGCGCCTGGGCGAAGGCGCGACCATCCCGCAGATGCAGGCCGAACTTAGACTGCCCGAAGGTGGCAGCAAACTGGTGATCGTCGCCGGCCAACCGCTGGACATGAACGAGGAAGACTGCATGCTGTTTTCCTTCACCGACCTGGAGCCTCGGCGCAAAGCCGAGATCGCCCTGCGCCAGAGCGAAGAACGCTTCGCCAAATCCTTCCGCCTGACGCCCGTACCGACCCTGGTATGCAGTGCCGACAACCGCCAGGTGGTAGACATCAACGAAGCCTTCATGAGCATCACCGGCTACATCAGCGAGGAATTGATCGGCAAATCCATCGAAGACATCAACTTCATCGACAGCCCCCAGGCCGGCGCGCAGTTGTTCGCCACCCTGGAAAAAGCCGGCAACCTTGAAGGCCAGGACCTCAAGGTGCGCAAGAAAGGCAACGAGGTGATCGACTGCGTGGTATCCGCCGACACCGTGATTATCCAGGACGTGCCCTGCTACCTGATGGTGCTGATGAACATCACCGAGCGCAAACGCTCGGAGCTGGAACTGGTGGCGGCCATTGAGGAAGTCATGCAGGACGCGTCCTGGTTCAGCCAGACCCTGATCGAGAAGCTGGCCAACGCCAAGAGCGTCAACAGCCCCAACCTGCCGAATGTTTCCTTCACCGACCTCACCGCCCGCGAGCGCGATGTATTGGGCCTGATCTGCGAGGGCCTGGCGGACAAAGAAATCGCCTCGCGCCTGAAACTGGCGCCCAACACCGTGCGTAACCATGTGGCCACGGTGTATTCCAAGCTGGGGGTGCACAGCCGTAGTGCTGCGATCGTCTGGGCTCGTGAACGCGGGCTGTTTGCCGGTGATTTGCGCCTGAAAAACAAGCCCTGACCCTGCAAATGCACTAGTGCGTCTAGTGCGAATTCGCCTTATTGAGCGGCGGTGCAAGCAATAACCTTCAAGGGATCGTATTTATGCCTAGAAGGAACCCGCATGTTTACCCTCTCTCAGCTGCGCAACTGCATCGAAGAAGGCCTGTCACCGCTGACGTGCGAATTCACCCTGTGCCGGGACGCGTCCTTGACCCTCAAGGTCTACGATGCCGAGACCGGCCGCGTCGACCTGGTGGTTACTGGCATCAGCACCAACCGCCTGCAGACCCCGCAGGAAGTAGCGAAAATGGTGGATGAATTGCGCTACGAGCTGCAAAGCAACAACGTCGGCAAGCTCACGCTGGATGATTTGCCTTTATCGCCGCTCCCATGAAATAAAACACCCCGCCGGCAACGATAAACGCCCCCAGCATGTAGAACATGTAATGGGCCGGCAGGCTGGCCAACACCAGCCCACACAGCACCGGCCCCAGCGCCGCACCGAGGTTGGACAGGTTTTGCGCCCCGTAATACATGCCCCGCAGGTGGTCCGGGGCAATTCGGTCGATAAACATGTATTCGGCCGGAAACACGATGATCTCCCCGACGGTGAACACCGCCATCGCCAGCACCCAGCCCACCACGCTGGTGGACAGCCCGAAGCCAATCAACCCCAGCATGAACATGCTCAAGCCAGCGATCAGCCACTGGCTCAGGTAACGGTGCGAGATGCGCCGGCCAATCAAGTACTGCAAGGCAATCACTAGCACGGCGTTGGTGGTCAGCACCGCGCTGATCACCGTGTAGGTGTATTCGGCGGTCGTGGTGGTCACCAGGTATTGCGACAGATAGGCCGTGAACTGGCCGAACACCACCGCGCTGAGTAAACCGCCGAGGGTGAAGCACACTAGGCGACGGTCCTGCAGCAAAACGCGGGCGACGGCAAGGAACGGCAGCGGCTTTTGCGTGGCGTCCACCGTGGCCAAGTTACGGTCACCCCAGCGCCCGTACAGCAGAAAAAACCCCAGCCCCAACAGCGCCGACAGAATAAACGGCAGGCTGATATCCAGCTTGGCCACCATCGCGCCAAAGAACGGCCCCACGGCATAGCCGATATTGGTAAGCGTGTATTTGATGGAAAACACTTCGCTGCGCGCGTCTTCGGGCAGCAGGCTGGCGAAGCCGGCTTTCACCGCAATATCGATGACGGCGTTGGCCAGGTTGATCAGGATCAGGCAGCCATAGAACGACCAGATATTTTGCGCCAGCACCGTGCCGATAAACCCCAGCACAAACACCAGGCTCAAGCCGAGCAACAGGCGATAGCTATTGATGCGGTCGACCAGGAAACCACCGTAGACACTGAGTAGCGAACCGACGATCAGCGAACTGCCGATTACCAGGCCGACCTGGGTAATGTCCAAGGCGAAATGGCTGGTGAGGTAGATCACGAGATAAGGAAAAGTGATGGCCTTGGCCAGCGTAAGCAGCAACGTGGCGCACAGCAACAGGTTCACGGTGCGGGGGTAGTTTCTGATGGTGGCAAGCATCCTGCTCTCGTTCTTCAAAGGTAACGCGACTATTGCGGTCGGTTACCTTAACGCAAGAAACATGAAACGAGCAGATGCCCCGGCGGGATTATTTCTTGACTGGCGTAATCTCGAGGATGGTGCCGTTGGTGGTCTTGAGCAGGACGTACTTGTCGCCTACGCGCGCCCACTGGCTTTCTTCTTCGGGCTGCTTGAGGCCGCGCTTTTTCCAATCGCTGATGGCCGACTCCTTGCGCATCAGGATATCCGGAGCGCGGTCGCCTTCTTTCAAATCACGAGCGTTGATGTTTGAAGGTTGCACGGTTTCCTGAGGGGTATCGCCGGCCTGCACTACAGCGCTGACGGAGGAAAAGCTGGCAGCGACCAGCAGGCAAGCGGCTAAGGTTTTCGACTTCATGGGTGCTCCTTCAATTAATGGTGCGTACCCAGATTCCGACCGCGGCGGCGCGTAATCATTCAGCCGTATTTCCCTGTGGCCAGAGATTGCTCCCGCCAGGATGCGCAGCGGCCCCAATCCATTCACCGCATGTTTTCAGTGGGTACGCGGTCGGGCTTTTTGGGGCCGCTTCGCGGCCCAGCGGGAGCAAGCTCCCTCGCCACAGGGGGGTACACCGTTATAGCCAGGCGGCGTCCCAGAGCGAGTAGTCGCCAACATGCTCGACCAGTCCGGCTCGCAGTGGGTTGGCGATGATGTAGCGAGCAGCCTTGATAAGGTCTTCATCGGCCCGCTCCGCACGATCATGATAGCCGTACTGCCAAAAAGCACCGTGCGTGCGACGGGCTCGGTTGATGGTCAGTGTGCTGCGCGACTTCACCCGTTTCATCACTTCAGGCAGCGTCGCGCCTCGCAATTCAAATAACCAGTGAAGGTGGTCCGGCATAATGCCCCAAGCCAGCGAGTTGACCAGTCCAAGGTCATGGGCTCGTTTGAGCTCGGCAACCAATAGCCGCCCCAGGTAAAGATCGGCAAATACCGGGCGACGTTGATAAACCACGGCAGTCACCAAATAAGCTCGACCAGGTTCTGAATAACGGCCACGTCGCAACAAATGAGAGTTGGGCTTGTGAAGCAATCCTTTGCTCTCCTGAATGGTTGAATGGTCCATTCAACCTAGCAGGCACCTGAGATGTCCCTGCCCAATACAGTTTCCCCATATTTCCCAATCCTTTGTGGCGAGGGAGCTTGCTCCCGCTGGGCTGCGCAGCAGCCCCAAAAAGCCACACCGCGCATCCACTGAACGCATGCGGTGAATGGGTTGGGGCCGCTTCGCTGCCCAGCGGGAGCAAGGGTTTGTGCATAGGGTTTGCGAGCGTGAAAATAATCGTGTAATTTTTCATGAAATTATTCGAATTAAATTTCATGAACCAGCAACAAGAACTCGCCACCCTCGCGACCCTGATCCACGACTTGCGCAAGCACAAGAAACTCACCCTGGCGCAATTGGCGCAAAAGATCGAGCGCTCGGTGGGCTTTCTGTCTCAAGTGGAACGTGGGTTGTCGCAACCCACCGTAGCCGACCTGACCGCCATCAGCCACGCCCTCGATGTGCCCACCACCTATTTCTACAGCCTGCCCAAACCCAAGGCGGTGGATTGGGTCACACGCCCCAACGAGCGGCGCACGGTGTATTACGCCAATGGCATCACCGACATCCTGGTGTCGCCGAGCATGAACGGTGCGTTCTCGATGCTTGACAGCCTGTTGGCCCCCGGTGCCAACAGCGGCGAACAGAGCATGAGCGACCGTGCCGAACAGGCCGGATTTGTGCTCGAAGGCGAGTTGACCCTGTGGGTGGATGACGAAGCCGCGCCAGTCACCCTCAGCCCCGGCGACAGTTTCCACCTCGCCAGTTTCGCCCACTGCCGCTACGCCAACCTGACCGACCTGCCCGCCCGCGTCTTGTGGGTTTACAACTAGGAGCTGCACCCGTGAAAAGCCATTCCTCCACGTTGCTGGCCGAAGTACGCAGCTTTCGCCAGAACCACCCCGACGTGCGCTATGTCGACCTGATCGCCCTGGACATTCCCGGGCATTTCTACGGCAAGCGCTACCCGGTGGAGATGCTTGAGAAAGTCGCCGCCGGCAGCCCGCTGAAGCTGCCGCAGAATGCGGTGCTGCTGGGGGCTCAAGGTGGACTGTTCAAGATTGGCGACTACTGCTTCAACGATGGCGACCCGGACGCCAATCGCCGATTGGTGCCCGGCACGCTCAAACCGGTGAACTGGGAGTCGCAGCCATTGGGGCAAATGCTCATCACCTCGGACGGCACCGAAGCGCCCATCGAGTTCGAACCCCGCGAAGTCCTGGCCAAGGTCCTGGAACGCTTGCAGCATCAGGGCATTCATCCCGTGGTGGCGTTTGAGCTGGAGTTCTACCTGTTCGATAAACAGCTGGAAAACGGCCTGCCGCAATTCGCCCGCGACCCGCTCAGTGGGGATGCCGACGACCAGCCCAACCTGCATATCGAACGGCTGTCGCGTTTCAGCGACGTGCTCGACGACATGGCGCAAACCGCCAAGGACCAAGGCATCGACATCACGGTGATCACCGCCGAGATCGGCCCCGGCCAGTTCGAGATCAACTTCGGCCACTGCGATGACGGCCTGCGCGCCGCCGACTGGGCCGCCCTGTTCTGCCGCAGCACCCGTGGCGTTGCGCTCAAGCATGGTTACCGCGCCAGCTTCATGGCCAAACCCTATCTGCAATTTCCCGGCAGCGGCATGCACGTGCATGTCAGCCTTTACGACGCAGCGGGCAATAACTTGCTAGCGGCCCATCAGCAGCAGCCATTGCGCCACGCCGTAGCCGGTTGCCTGGAATTGCTGCCCCACTGCATGCCGATCTTCTCGCCCAACCACAACGCCTTCCGTCGCCTGGGCGGCACGGTCAACGCTGCGACGCGGGCGAGCTGGGGCTTTGAAGACCGCGATGCCTGTGTGCGCATCCCCGAGTCCGACCCGCGCAACCTGCGGATCGAGCACCGCCTGGCCAGCGCCGATGCCAACCCTTACCTGGTGCTGGCGGCAATCCTGGTGGGCCTGGAGCACGGGCTTGAGGCCAAGCGCGAACCCATCGCGCCATTGAACGAAGACCGCAACAGCGGCACCGATTTCCCGGTGGAAATGCTCGACGCCGTGCGTGCCATGCAGCAGCAACCAATACTGCGCGACAAGCTGGGCGCGGAATTTGTCGACGTGTATTGCGAGAACAAACGCCAGGATCACCTGGCCTTTCAACAAGAGATCCATGCGCGAGAATATCGCTGGTTTCTCTGACCCCACCATGGAAATGCAGATGAGCGACCAAGCCGCCCCGGCCCTCAAGGAAATCTTCAACATCGAACGCCTGCAACACATCGCCACCGAAATGACTGTGGTGTACCCGGCGTTCGACGCCAAGGGTTTTCTCCAGCACGCTTGCGTCGGGCTGGCCGAGTTATCGGTGATGCAACGCATGGCCCGGGTCAGCGAGAGCCTGCACGCGGTGATCCCGCTGGATTATGCGCAAACCCTCAAGCTGCTTTACGCTCTGGCACCGCGCATCAACAGCGGCTTTGTCAGCCTGTTCCTGGCGCATTACGTGGCGAGTTATGGCCTGGGTGATTTCAAACGTTCAATGGCCGCGCTGAAGTTTTTCACCACCTTTGGTTCGGCCGAGTTCGCCATTCGCCACTTCTTACTGCACGACTTCGAGCGCACCTTGGCAGTGATGCAGCAATGGTCGCTGGATGGCAACGAACACGTACGCCGCCTGGCCAGTGAAGGCTCACGCCCTCGCCTGCCTTGGTCGTTTCGCCTCGCCAACGTGCAGGCCAACCCCGAGTTATGTGCGTCGATCCTGGATAACCTCAGGGCCGACAGCAGCCTCTATGTGCGCAAGTCGGTGGCCAACCACCTCAATGACATCACCAAGGACCACCCCGGCTGGGTGCTCAACGTGATCGAAGGCTGGAACCTGGCCAACGCCCACACCGCCTGGATCGCTCGCCATGCGTTGCGCAGCTTGATCAAGCAAGGCGACACCCGCGCGCTGACGATCATGGGGGCCGGAGCCAAGGCTGAGGTGACGATCCGTGGACTGAGCGTCACCCCCGCCGTGATCCGATTGGGCGAGCGGATCAATCTGTCATTCCAGCTGGAATCCACCGCCAACCACGCGCAAAAACTGGTGGTGGACTACGCCATCGACTACGTAAAAAGCGCTGGCCACAGCGCATCCAAAGTGTTCAAGCTCAAGGCTTTTACCTTGGGCGCCGGCGAACGGCAGACCATCAACCGCGAGCAGCACATCCGCGAATTGACCACGCGCAAGCACTACCCCGGCACGCATCGGATACATGTTTTGATCAACGGTGAACGCCTGGCCAGTGCAGAGTTCGAACTGCTGAAACCTTGACACAAATCAAACAAAAGGCTCTAGCACGGGCCTTTCAGCCCGATAAATTGTCGAACAATCCTGGCCTTTGCCGTTGAGATCCATTATCATCCGGCGCCTTCTCGCTCCCCGCCGGGTAGCTGTTTCAATGTGTCACCCGAGGCGCCCATGTACCGTTTTTCGTTTCACCGCCCTTTGATTGCCATCAGCCTGGGGCTGGTTTCCCATTCCGTCAGCGCAGCCCTGCAACCCATAGCCGAAGCCCCGCTGGCCAGTGACACCGAGCTGCACTGCCACTTCAACCGCGACGCCAGCACAGACTGCACCACCACTTACCGCTACACGATCCTCAAGGCCAACGGCCGCGAAATGCTTTCGCGCATCGACTTCGACTACTCCGAAGCCGACACCTTTGAAGTGGTCAGCGCTCAATCCACCCAGCCTGGCGCCAAGCCCGTCGCCCTGGCCGCCACGCAAATCGATACCCGCAGCGCACCCAACCCGGACCAAGGCTTCAGCCGCGACAAGCAAACCTCCCTGGCCTTCCCCAACCTGCGCGTGGGCACGCAGATCCGCTACACGGTACGCCAGCATTACCCGGCCAAACCGCTGATGACTCAGTTCCACTATGTGCTCAAGTTCGGGCCCAGCTCAGCCCGTCGCGATCGCTTCAAGGCGCGCTTTACCGCCGAACGACCGATGCAGTGGCGCAGCGAATTGTTCGACGGTTTCAAGGTAACGCCTTCGAGCAACGGCAAGACCCTGGATGTGGTGCAAAAAGCCCCGACCTACCTCAACTACATCAATGAATCCTCCGCTGCCACCCTGCTGCGCGTCCCACGCCTGGAAGTGGGGAGCGCCGTGGACCGCCAGGCGTACTTCGGTGATTTCGCCCAGCGTTACAACCAGATCCTCGGCGCCACCCTGCCGGCGCAAGCCGCCGCCGCCGTGGCCGCCGCACGCAGCCTGGCGCCAGCTGAGCAAGTCGCGGCAATGATGCAGCACATCAATGATCACTACCGCTACCTGGGTGACTGGCGCGCGACCGAGCGCGGCTATGTGCCGTTCAGCCTGGCGGAAATCGAGCAGCACGGCTACGGCGACTGCAAGGACCTGGCGACGCTGCTGACGGCCATGCTCAAGGCCAGTGGCATCAAGGCTGAGACCGCGTGGGTCAGCCGTGGCGACGTGGTCGATGCCCTGCTGATTCCTGGCACCCAGGCGCCGAACCACGCCATCGTGCGTGCCGAAGTGAATGGCCAGGTGTGGTGGCTTGACCCGACCAACCCGGTCTTCGCCCCTGGCCAGACCATGCCCGATATTCAGGACCGCTGGGTATTGGTCAACGATGCGCAGGGCCAGGTGCGCGAAGAACACATCCCACTGGAGCGCCCCGAAGTCTCGATACGCCTGGACAAACAGGTGCAGTACGGCAAAGAGGGAGATGGCGCGGTCAAGGCGACTATTACCTTCAGCCGCCTGCCGCTGATGCAACTGAGCGTCGCAGACCGCCAGCAAGGCACCACCGCCACCGACCAGAACATCTGCGCCAACTTCGGCAACGATATCAGCGACTGCCAGATCACCCGCGAACCCACCCGCTTTGTGGTACATGACGGCTACAGCGTCACCGCCCGCATGAACGATCAGCGCGCCCTGGAAAAACTGGCCAATGACTATGTCTACACCGACCCGTCCTTGAAAGACCGCTGGGAGGGCTACATCAACTATCGCCGCCAGGGGCAACAGGCCGACCTTTACCTGGGCAATCCTGAAACCTATGACTACACCTACACCCTGGCAGGCGGGAAGATGGAAAAAGCCATCCCCGGCTGCAAGGTACGCTCGCCCTGGTACGACCTCGACCTGGACGGAAAACTGGAGGACGGCTCGCTGCGCTATCACTATCGCCTGAGCCAGAAAAAGCGCTGGCTGACCCATGCCGAAGTCACCAGCGATGCGTTCGGAAAGATGATTGAAGAGGCCCGGGCCTGTGCCGAGCAGGTGCATCAGGTAGTAAAGCTCTAGACTGTCCCTGACACACCACGATCCAAATGTGGGAGCTGGCTTGCCTGCGATGATGGCCGGTCAGCTTGCCCATCGGTGACTGACACACCGCCATCGCAGGCAAGCCAGCTCCCACATTTTAATCCGTGTGTGTCAGCGGGACTCGCCGAGCAACAAGCCCTGCTCCCTTGCGCACAGCTCCACCACATAATCCCACAACACCCGCAACCGCACCGACTTGTGCAGCTCCCGGCGCGAACTGATCCAATAGCTGCGCTGGATACCCTCCGCCGGTAGCAACGGCACCAACTCTCCATCCCCAGCCGCCATGAAACATGGCAACACCGCAATGCCCAACCCCGAACGCGCCGCCTGGTGCTGGGCGATCACGCTGGTGCTGTGGAACACCACCCGGGGGCTACGGCAGAAGCTGTTGAGGAACTTCAATTCCTGGCTGAACAGCAGGTCATCGACATAATCGATCCAGGCATGGGCAGAGAGGTCTTCACGTTTTTCGATGGGCGGGTTACGCGCCAGGTAGGCACGGCTGGCGTACAGCGCCAGACGATAATCGGTGAGTTTGCGCGTCACCAGTTGATCGGCGCTGGGGCGTTCCAAGTGAATGCTGATCTCCGCTTCGCGATTGAGGATGCTGACGAAACGCGGCACCGCGACCAGCTCCACCTCCAAACCTGGATAGCGTTCAAACAACCCGCCCATGCGTGCGGCCAGAAACATCACGCCCAGCCCTTCGGCTACACCAAGGCGAATCTTGCCCAGGGGCGCCGCAGAGTGGGTGAGCTCGTCTTCGGCCAGCAGTGCCACGTTTTCCATAGCTTCGGCATGTTTGAGCAATGCTTCGCCGGCAGGCGTCAGTTCATAGCCCTGGGCGTGCTGCACGAACAGCGCCGTGCCGAGGCTTTTCTCGATGGCGTCGATGTGCCGCGCCACGGTGGCATGCGTGGTTTTCAGGCGTTGGGCGGCGGTGAGCAGGCGGCCACTGCGCTGCAACTCGAGAAAAAACCGCAGGTCATTCCAGTCGAACATATCGCCTCCAGAGCCTGGGCCCGCCGGCGTTGTTTAAAAACGCACAGCGGGTGGGTAAAAACTAACATTTTTAAGACGAAAACTAACAACTAGGATGGGCCCAATAAGAAAAACAAGCGAGACCCCAGATGCCCAATGCAACTGCTGAATACGATTACATCGTCGTCGGCGCCGGCCCTGCCGGATGCCTGCTGGCCAATCGTCTGTCCGCCAACCCGGCTCACCGTGTCCTGCTGCTGGAAGCCGGTGGCCGCGACAACTACCCCTGGATCCATATCCCCGTCGGCTATCTGTTCTGCATCGGCAACCCACGCACCGACTGGTGCTTCAAGACCCAACCCCAAGCCGGCCTGCAGGGGCGCGCCTTGAGTTACCCACGGGGCAAAGTGCTGGGCGGCTGCTCGTCCATCAACGGCATGATCTACATGCGCGGCCAGGCCCAGGACTACGATGGCTGGGCGGCGGCGGGCAACGCGGGCTGGGCTTGGAAAGACGTACTGCCGCTGTTCAAACAGAGCGAAAACCATTTTGCCGGCGGCTCTGAATTCCACAACGAGGGCGGTGAGTGGCGCGTCGAGCAACAACGCTTGTCGTGGCCGATCCTCGATGCGTTTCGTGAGGCGGCTGCCCAAAGCGGCATCGCCAATATCAATGACTTCAACCAGGGCGACAACGAGGGCTGCGGTTACTTCCAGGTCAACCAGAAAGCCGGAGTGCGCTGGAATGCGGCCAAGGCGTTCCTCAAGCCGATCCGCCAGCGCCCCAACCTCACCGTGCTGACTGAGGTAGAGGTTGAGCGTGTGCTACTGGAAAACGGTCGTGCCTCGCAGGTACTGGGACGCCAACACGGCCAGGCACTGAGCTGGAAGGCGCGCAAAGAGATCGTACTGTGCGCCGGCTCGGTGGGTTCGCCGGGCATTCTGCAACGCTCAGGGATCGGCCCTTCCCATGTGCTCAAGCCGCTGGGCATCAACGTGGTGCACGAGCTGCCAGGCGTTGGCGGCAACCTGCAAGATCACCTGCAACTGCGCCTGATCTACAAGCTGGAAAATGCCCGCACCCTGAACCAGATCGCCGGCACATTGTGGGGCAAGATGGGCATGGGCCTGCGCTACCTGTACGACCGCAGCGGCCCGCTGTCGATGGCGCCCAGCCAGCTTGGCGCGTTTGCCCGCTCCGGCCCGGAGCAGACCTCGGCCAACCTGCAATACCATGTGCAGCCACTGTCCCTGGAACGCTTTGGCGAACCGTTGCACGGCTTCCCGGCGTTTACGCATCGGTCTGCGACCTGCGCCCGCAAAGTCGCGGCCGGGTGGATATCCGTTCGACCAACCCGGCGGATGCGCCGCTGATACAGCCTAATTACCTCAGCCACCCCGAAGACTTGCGCGTGGCCGCCGACGCTATTCGCCTGACCCGGCGCATCGTCGCCGCTCCGGCCCTGAGCCAGTTCAAACCGGTGGAATACCTGCCCGGCGAAGCCCTGCAAACTGAAGAACAACTGCACGAGGCCGCTGCACGGATCGGCACCACGATTTTCCACCCGGTGGGCACCTGCCGCATGGGCGATGACAAAGACGCGGTGGTCGACAGCCAGCTGCGCGTACACGGCATTCCCGGCCTGCGCATTGCCGATGCGTCGATCATGCCGCGCATCACCTCCGGCAATACCTGCTCACCCACGCTGATGATCGCGGAGAAGGCCGCGCAGCTGATCCTGTCCCCAAACACTGTAGGAGCGAGCTTGCTCGCGAAAAACCCAACGGCACCGCGCACTACAAGGCACCCCGCGTAATCATTAACGATATTGAAGACGTTGAAAAAATAGCGGCGCCGAGGTCAGCGCCGACAGTGGAACAACAATAAATAATCACTGTGAGGGACACCCGATGTCAGAACATGCTCAACCCCTGGGCTCGGCGGCCAGTGCAAGTACCGCCAACGAATCAAGAAAGGTCATCTTCGCCTCCTCCTTGGGGACGGTGTTCGAGTGGTATGACTTTTTCCTCTACGGCGCCCTGGCGGCGGTGATCAGCAAGCAGTTCTTTGCCGGGGTCAACGACACCACGGCGTTTATCTTTGCCTTGATGGCCTTTGCCGCAGGCTTTGTAGTGCGGCCATTCGGTGCGCTGGTGTTCGGCCGGCTGGGCGATATGATCGGGCGCAAGTACACCTTCCTCGTGACCATCATCCTGATGGGCGTGGCAACCTTCTGCGTCGGGTTGCTGCCGACCTACGCCAGCATCGGCATCGCTGCGCCGATCATCCTCATTGTGCTGCGCATGCTGCAGGGCCTGGCGCTGGGCGGTGAGTACGGTGGCGCTGCTACCTACGTGGCCGAGCATGCGCCACCGGGCAAGCGCGGCCTGCACACCAGCTGGATTCAATCCACCGCCACCCTCGGCCTGCTGCTGTCGCTGCTGGTGGTGCTGGCCTGCCGTTACTTCACCGGCGATCAGTTCGAAGTGTGGGGCTGGCGCATTCCGTTCCTGTTTTCCATCGTGCTGCTGGGCATCTCGACCTGGATCCGCATGAGCCTGCACGAGTCGCCCGCCTTCTTGAAGATGAAAGAGGAAGGCAAGGCCTGCAAGGCGCCGATTCGCGAGTCCTTCGGCAAATGGGAAAACCTCAAGGTGGTGCTGATCGCGCTGTTCAGCATCAACGGCGGGCAGGCGGTGACCTTCTACGCGGCGCAGTTTTATGTGCTGTTCTTTCTCACCCAGTTCCTGCGCATGGACCCAGCCCTGGCCAATATGCTGTTGATCATCAGCGTGGTGATCGGCGCGCCGTTCTTTATCCTGTTTGGCTGGCTGTCGGACAAGGTCGGGCGCAAGCCGGTGCTGATGCTCGGCCTGCTGTTGGCGACCGCGCTGTACTTCCCGATCTTCAAGGGCCTGGCGCACTACACCAACCCCGCAATGGACCAGGCCAGCCGACAGGCGCCGATCACCGTACTGGCCGACCCGGCCACCTGCACCTTCCAGTTCGACCCGGTGGGCAAAGCTCGTTTTGACAGCCCCTGCGACAAGGTCAAGACCTTCTTGGTCAAACAGGGTCTGCCCTACAGCAGCGCCGCCGCCCCTGCGGGCAGCCCGGTGCAAGTGAGCGTGGGCGATGTGCGTATCGACGGCTTTGATGAAGCGGCCCTGCGTGGCGCCGTGGCCCTGGCCGGTTACCCGTCATCGGCGGATGTGGCCCAGGTCAACAAGCTGATGGTGGTGGTGCTGATCGTGGTGCTGATCTTCATCGCTGCTATGTGCTACGGGCCGTTGGCAGCGCTGATGGTTGAGCTGTTTCCGACGCGCATCCGCTACACCTCGATGTCCCTGCCCTACCACATCGGTAACGGCTGGTTTGGCGGGTTCCTGCCGACGGTGTCGTTTGCCTTGGTGGTGTACACCGGCGATATCTTCTATGGGTTGTGGTACCCGGTGGTGGTGACGGGCGTGAGCCTGATCGTCGGGTTGTTCTGCCTCAAGGAAACCCGGCACGTGGATATCGAAAACAACTGATACCTCTGCCCTGTGGGAGCGAGCTTGCTCGCGAAGAACCTGAGAGCAACGCGGGGCACCAGGCGCCCCGCGTCATCGTTAACGACCTTCGCGAGCAAGCTCGCTCCTACAGCGGCGTATGGCACCCACACAAATTGCTGTACATCCATACAGATAATGGTTGCTCAAACCCCTTCAAATAAGCATCCTGCAAGGCATCAACCCGATCTGATGTGATGACCATGCGGCTGTACCTCTGTGAAAAACCCTCCCAGGCCAAGGATATCGCGGCCGTGCTCGGCGCCAGCCGCCGTGGCGATGGGTGCTGGCTGGGTAATGGAGTCACGGTCACCTGGTGCATCGGCCACCTGCTGGAAACCGCCCCGCCCGACGCCTACGACGCCAAATACAAACGCTGGGTGCTGGCTGACCTGCCGATCGTCCCGGATAAATGGAAGATGCTGGTCAAGCCCAAGACCGCCAGCCAATACAAGGCCGTCAAGCGCTTGCTGGGGGAAGCCCAGGAACTGGTGATCGCCACCGACGCCGACCGTGAAGGCGAGATGATCGCCCGTGAACTGGTGGAACACTGCCGCTACCGCGGGCCGATCCAGCGGTTGTGGCTGTCGGCACTTGACGACGCCTCCATTCGCAAGGCCTTGGCGGCGCTCAAACCCGGTGCAGAAACCTTCAGCCTGTATCACTCGGCCCTGGGGCGCTCGCGCGCCGACTGGCTGATAGGTATGAACATGAGCCGCCTGTTTACCCTGCTGGGGCGCCAATCCGGTTACCAGGGCGTACTCCCGGTAGGCCGGGTGCAAACCCCGACCCTGCGCCTGGTGGTGGACCGTGATCGCAGCATTGCCGACTTCGTGCCGGTGGCCTACTGGGCCATTGATGTCGACCTGCGCCACGAGCACATGACCTTCACCGCCCAATGGCGCGCCCCTGAGGATGCCTGTGACGACCAGGGCCGTTGCCTCAACCCGCAACTGGCGCGGGACACCGCCGACGCCATGCTCAACGCCGCCACGGCGCGGCTGGTGAAGCTGCGTACCGAGCGCATGCGCGAAGTGGCGCCCCTGCCCTTCGACCTCGGCACCTTGCAGGAGATCTGTTCGAAGAAGCTCGGCCTGGGTGCCCAGGAAACCCTGGATATCGCCCAATCCCTGTACGAAACCCACAAGGCCATCACCTACCCGCGCAGCGATTGCGGCTACCTGCCATTGAGCCAGCACAGTGAAGCGCCGAAGATCCTTGCGGCGCTGGGCCGTGCGGACACGGCGGTCAACGAGCTGATGTCGCACATCGACCCTCGGCGCCGTTCGCGGGCCTGGAACGACGCGAAAGTCAGCGCCCACCACGGCATCATCCCCACCGGAGCCGGCAAGGAGGTCAGCCAACTGACCGGCAAGCACCGTGCGGTCTATACGCTGATTCGTGCGCGCTACCTGGCGCAGTTCCTGCCCAACCATGAATACGACCGCACCCAGGCCGATTTCGACTGTGCCGGCCAGGCGTTGCGCGCGGTGGGCAAAGTCATTATTGAACCGGGCTGGAAACGCGCCTTGCCCGAAGCGCTGGCACCCGCCAAAGGTCGCGAAGCGCCTGCGCCCCAAGCTTTGCCGACGCTGGTGCAGGGCCACGACTATGCCGTGGCCAAGGTCAACCTCAAAGACCTGTGGACCCAGCCGCCCAAGCCCTTTACCGAAGGCGACCTGATCAAGGCCATGAAAAACGTCGCCAAGCTGGTGGAGGACCCGTTGCTCAAGCAAAAACTCAAGGACACCACTGGCATCGGCACCGAGGCCACCCGCGCCGGGATCATCCAGGGCTTGCTGGATCGCGGTTATCTGGTGAAAAACGGCAAGGCCCTGTCGGCAACCCCGGCCGCGTTCAGCCTGATCGACGCGGTGCCCCGCGCCATCGCCGACCCCGGCACCACCGCCATCTGGGAACAGGCACTGGACATGGTGCAAAGCGGCGAAATGAGCCTGGAGGAATTCGTCGCCAAGCAAGCGGCTTGGATGAGCAAGCAGGTGGCACGCTGTAACGGCATGCGCATGACTATCACTGGCCCCGCCAGCCCGGCTGGCCGAGGTGCGACGCCGTGGAAAAAGAAGCGCAAGGCCGCCCCACGTAAAGCTGGCACCAGCCCCAAGCGCGGAAAAAAGCCGGCAAATGCGGGATAAATACCAAAAAAGACTGGCACATGACGTTTTTCGACAGGTTTAACGCCGCATTGGCCCTTGCTCCGGCGGGTTCGGTCTAGGATTCTGTAGGGGATCTGGACTACCAACAACAACACCGGAGTGGCCGCCATGAAGACCGTTGCACAACTGCTGAAAGCCAAGGACCAGAAAAACCAGGACGTCCACACGATCAAATGGGACCACACCGTATTTGAAGCGCTGGTGCGGATGTCGGAGAAAAACGTCGGTGCCTTGCCAGTGGTCAGGGATGACGTGGTGGTCGGCATCATCAGTGAACGGGATTACGCACGTAAAATCATGCTCAAGGGCCTCTCGTCAGTTACCACCAAGGTCCATGAGGTGATGAGCTCGCCGGTGATCACTGTGGATACTCACAAGAGTGTCGAGGAATGCATGAACATCATGACCGACAGTCACCTGCGCCACCTGCCGGTGGTCGAAGACGGCAAACTGCTGGGCCTGCTGTCTATCGGTGACCTGGTCAAGGAAGCAATTGCCGAACAAGCGGCCTTGATCCAGCAACTGGAACAGTACATCCGCGGCGAATAGGGGGAACCCATGCTCGACACGCTGGACCATCAGGAAGACCACCTCGATACTCTGCACCGGGCCATGTCCGGCCGGCGTTTCCTGGTGCTGACCGGCGCAGGGATAAGTACATCTTCGGGTATCCCGGATTACCGGGACGGGGAAGGTGTACGCCGGGGCAAGCCACCGATGATGTACCAGGAGTTCCTCGCCACTCCCGAGGCGCGGCGCCGCTACTGGGCGCGGGCGATGCTGGGGTGGCCACGGGTGCGCATTGCCCAGCCGAACAAGGCCCACCTGGCGCTCGCGACGCTGCAGCACCGTGGCCATATCAGCGGGCTGATCACGCAGAACGTCGACACCCTGCATGACCAGGCCGGCAGCCAGGATGTGATCGAGCTGCATGGCAGCTTGCATCGGGTGCTGTGCCTGGATTGCCAACTGCGCAGCGAGCGCGACGTGATCCAGCGGCAGATGGAGGTCGATAACCCGCACATGGCACAGGTTCATGCGGTGCAAGCGCCGGATGGCGACACCTTGCTTGATCCGGCGTTTGAACAGCACTTCCAGGTACCCCGCTGCCCGCACTGCAATGGCGAACGGCTGAAACCGGATGTGGTGTTCTTTGGCGAAAACGTCGCGCCGGCGACGGCGCTCAAGGCAATGACGGCGGTAGAGCATGCCGAAGGGCTGTTGGTGGTGGGGTCGTCGCTGATGGCCTATTCGGCGTTTCGCCTGTGCAAGGCGATGGTTGAACAGGGTAAGCCGGTGATTGCCATCAACCTGGGCAAGACTCGGGGGGATGAGTTGTTGCAGGTGAAGATCCAGGCGTCTTGCGAGCAACTGTTACCCTTATTGACCGAGAGATTGAGATAGCGACACATCAACATGTGGGAGCTGGCTTGCCTGCGATAGCAGTGTGTCAGGCATACATGTACCCACTGACGCACCGCCATCGCAGGCAAGCCAGCTCCCACAGGGTTCGGCGTAAATCCGCCACCAAAATCCCGCGACCCACCGCACAGAAAATGACGCCCAAGTCACGTTTTCGCGTATTCCCCCGTCCCCACGGCAATTTATGTAGTGAGCAAAAATAATCACTACATAACCGTTGACGTAACCTTTTTGTCCTTGCATGATCTAGACGTCTCCCGGATCGGGAGCGTTGGTAACAAGCGTTTTGAACAGGCTCGTCTGACCGCCGAGCTGTTTTTCCGGATGTGCACTGCCCACAAGGCAGATCGATGAAGCTGACCGGCCCCGGAAGGGGCAGGTACAAGGCGCTCAAACGCGGCTTGTCTTCGCAATCAGAGCATTGCGTAGCAGTTCATCAGCAAGACTACATGCATCAGCTTCAAGACCCTGCCCGCATTCGGCAGCCCGTCGCTGACGCCCGGTTTTAGTGACCGGAGACAACTTACTGGTATTAACGAATCAACTGATAGATCGCCAACTGGTCAAGGGGCTTACACATGAATCTGAACAACCAACCAACTATCGATGAATTGGCTGAGATGTTCGCAGCGCAGAAAGACACACTCGACGACCATATCCTGTGGATTGGCAAATCGGGCGAAGTGCAAATTGACTGCCTGGCGCCCCATACCGAAGAAGCCGAGTTTGACCGTAACAACCGTGAGCTGGCGGCGCGCCTGAAGATGTACCGCCGTGGCCAGGGTTATGTCGGCAAGAAGGCCGCCGCTGATCGCAACTTTATCGAGCAAGTGTTCGACACACTTAACAATGCCTGGGCGTCTTTCAAAGACAGCTCGCAAGTTAAAGTGATCGACCGTTACTACTAAGTAGTACTCAATCAATGTGGGAGTTGGCTTGCCAGCTCCCACATTTGTATTTACTGATTTAAAAAGTTGGAAACCTGCCCTTCCCCGCCTCATCCCGAAAGATATCAAACAGCACCTGCGCCGCCGCCGACAGTTCATGCCCCGGCTTGGTCAGCACCCCAATTGGTCGCTCGATCACCGGGCCAGTCAAGGTAATGCAATGGGCTCCCGCCTCCTCCATCTGCCTGGCGCATAACGCTGGCACTGCACTAACCCCCAAACCGCTGGCAACCATCTTGCCCACCGTCGCCAGTTGATGGCTTTCCAAGGCAACGGGCAGTTTCATCTGCAAGGCACCGAGGTGTTCTTCCAGCATCACTCGCACAGTGGAAGGCCGCTGCAGGGTGATGAACGGCTGCTCCAACAAGGCTTTCCAGTCGATTTCAGCACGCTGTGCCAAGGGTGAATCCCCCGGGACCACGGCGACAAAGCGATCCAGGTACAACGGCGTGAACGCCAATGACGAACCATCGGACGGCTCGAACGCCACCCCCAGCTCCACCTGACGGTCGCGCACCATCTCCAGCACCTGTTCATTGATCAGGTCATGCACCGTCACGTTCACCTGGGGGTAACGGGCGCGGAATATCTTCAGGATCGGCGGCAACAGGTTGCCGGCGAACGACGGCATAGCGGCCACCGTGACGCGGCCGCGTTGCAAAGTAAAACGCTGGCGCAGTTCGTCTTCGGCATTGTCCCAATCGGCAATCAACCGGCGGGCCAGGGGCAGCAGGGACTCGCCTTCAGGGGTCAACGCGACGTTACGGGTATTACGGCTGAACAGGCGCCCGCCCAAGCCTTCTTCCAGGCCCTTGATGGTCAAGCTCAACGCTGACTGGGAGAGGTGCAAACGCTCGCAGGCCGCGGCAAAACTCAGGCTTTGCGCGACGGCGAGAAAGGCACGCATCTGTTTAACGGTCATGACACAGCTCCGGACGACGATTGGACTATGCTGTTTTCTAAATCAATCAACCTTAAAAAACAACTTAACAAATCAATCCACTGGCGCAACACTCAACTCACTGGCTGGACCACAAACAATAAAAGAGGTGCATATGGCAGGTTTCGATAAACGCGTGGCGTCCTATGAAGAAGCGCTGGCAGGCCTGGAAGACGGCATGACCGTGCTCTCCGGTGGTTTTGGTCTGTGTGGCATTCCGGAAAACCTCATTGCCGAAATCAAGCGCAAAGGCACCCGCGACCTGACGGTGGTTTCCAACAACTGCGGCGTCGATGGCTTCGGCCTGGGCGTGCTGCTGGAACAGAAGCAGATCAGCAAAGTGATCGCTTCCTACGTGGGTGAAAACGCCCTCTTCGAGAAACAACTGCTCAGCGGCGAGATTGAGGTGGTGCTTACCCCTCAAGGCACCCTGGCAGAAAAAATGCGCGCAGGCGGTGCCGGCATTCCGGCCTTCTTTACCGCCACTGGCGTCGGCACCCCCGTTGCCGAAGGCAAGGAAACCCGCGAATTCAAGGGCCGCCCGTATCTGATGGAAGAGTCCATCACCGGCGACTTTGCCATCGTCAAAGGCTGGAAAGCCGACCACTTCGGTAACGTTATCTACCGTCACACCGCCCAGAACTTCAACCCGCTGGCCGCCACCGCCGGCAAGATCACCGTGGTCGAAGTCGAGGAAATCGTCGAACCGGGCGAGCTGGACCCGGCGCAGATCCACACCCCTGGCATCTACGTCGACCGGATCATCTGCGGCACCTTCGAAAAGCGCATTGAACAGCGCACCGTCCGCAAATAATCCCCGTCCAGAACAACAAGAGGAAACAATCATGGCGCTTACCCGCGAACAAATGGCTCAACGCGTTGCCCGCGAGATGCAGGACGGTTACTACGTGAACCTCGGTATTGGCATTCCGACCCTGGTGGCCAACTACATCCCCGACGGCATGGAAGTGATGCTGCAATCGGAAAACGGCCTGCTTGGCATGGGCCCGTTCCCAACCGAAGAAACCATCGACGCCGACATGATCAACGCCGGCAAGCAGACCGTCACCGCACGCATCGGCGCCTCGATCTTCTCTTCCGCCGAGTCGTTCGCGATGATTCGCGGTGGGCATGTCGACCTCACCGTACTGGGCGCATTCGAAGTGGACGTACAGGGCAACATCGCTTCGTGGATGATCCCCGGCAAGCTGGTCAAGGGCATGGGCGGTGCCATGGACCTGGTGGCCGGCGCAGAAAACATCATTGTGATCATGACTCACGCATCCAAAGACGGTGAGTCCAAGTTGCTCAGCCAATGCAGCCTCCCGCTGACCGGTGCCAACTGCATCAAGCGTGTGCTCACGGATCTGGCGTACCTGGAAATCGAAAATGGCGCTTTTGTCCTCAAGGAACGCGCACCTGGCGTCAGCGTTGAAGAGATTGTGAGCAAGACCGCCGGTAAACTGATCGTCCCGGACCACGTTCCAGAAATGCACTTCCAGTGAGGACAGATTCCATGCAAGACGTCGTGATTGTTGCTGCCACCCGCACCGCCGTGGGCAGCTTCCAAGGTTCGCTGGCGAACATTCCGGCCCCGGAACTGGGCGCCGCCGTGATCCGTCGCCTGCTGGAGCAGACCGGCCTGGACCCGGCGCAAGTGGATGAGGTGATCCTCGGCCAGGTGCTCACCGCAGGCAGCGGCCAGAACCCGGCGCGCCAGGCTTCGATCCTTGCCGGCCTGCCCCATGCCGTGCCGAGCCTGACTCTGAACAAGGTCTGCGGTTCGGGCCTCAAGGCCCTGCACCTGGGCGCCCAGGCCATTCGTTGCGGCGACGCCGAGGTGATCATTGCCGGTGGCATGGAGAACATGAGCCTGGCCCCGTACGTACTGCCTGCCGCACGCACCGGGTTGCGCATGGGCCACGCGAAGATGATCGACAGCATGATCACCGACGGCCTGTGGGATGCGTTCAACGATTACCACATGGGCCTCACCGCCGAGAACCTGGTGGACAAGTACGGCATCAGCCGCGAAGCCCAGGACGCCTTTGCCGCCGCCTCCCAGCAAAAAGCTGCCGCCGCTATCGAAGCCGGACGCTTTGCCGATGAGATCACACCGATCCTGATTCCCCAGCGCAAAGGCGACCCGGTGGCCTTCGCCGTGGACGAACAACCCCGCGCCGGCACCACCGCCGAATCCCTGGCCAAGCTCAAGCCTGCGTTCAAGAAAGACGGCAGCGTCACCGCCGGCAACGCCTCCAGCCTGAACGACGGCGCTGCGGCCGTGCTGCTGATGAGCGCCGACAAAGCCAAGGCACTCGGCCTGCCCGTACTGGCGCGTATCGCCAGCTACGCCAACGCGGGCGTCGACCCGGCCATCATGGGCATCGGCCCGGTCTCGGCCACCCGCCGCTGCCTGGACAAGGCCGGCTGGCAGCTTGCGGACCTGGACCTGATCGAGGCCAACGAAGCCTTCGCCGCGCAATCACTGGCGGTGGGCAAAGAGCTGGAGTGGGACGCGCAGAAGGTCAACGTCAACGGCGGCGCCATCGCCATCGGCCACCCGATCGGTGCTTCAGGCTGCCGCGTACTGGTGACCCTGCTGCACGAAATGATCAAGCGCGATGCCAAGAAAGGTTTGGCAACGCTGTGCATCGGCGGCGGCCAAGGTGTCGCCCTGGCGCTCGAACGCAACTGAATCGGATCGCTATTGTGGCGAGGGAGCTTGCTCCAGTTGGGCTGCGTAGCAGCCCCACGCCAATAGAGCAACATAGAAAAGGCCTGGCTCCACGAAAAGCCAGGCCTTTTCTTTTATCGATCCCCCTGAATGAACTCGATCAAAATGTGGGAGCTGGCTTGCCTGCGATAGCGGTCTATCAGTCAGACCATTGCTAACTGACACACCGCTATCGCAGGCAAGCCAGCTCCCACATTTGATCTCACTGCCTGTCAGCTTGCGGCACCGCGAACACCGCGCTCGCCCGCAGCACCACCCGCTCCACCACCTGCAAACTCAACGTGGCGAACGCCATCTGCCGTCCGCGCTTGTGGCTTTCCAGACGCACCACCATCCACTCCCCTACCTGCACGGCGCCCAGGTAATCCACGGTCATGCTGGCGGTAATCAACGGCAACGGCGGCTCACTGGAAAACGCCATGGCGTACCCCATGCCGATATCGGCCAGCGTCGCCAGCACCCCGCCATGTACCGTACCGCGCCCATTGGCGTGACGATGATCGGCGCGCAAGCCGACTTCCAATTGCAAACCTTCGCCACGGCAATACGCCGGGCCGAGCAGTTCCAGCAACGGACTGCTGCGCGGCAACGGGACAAAGCCTTGGGGGACAGTCTGAGCGTTCATGGCGGATGCTTCCCTGGGGTGAGGCCTGAGGTGTACGCCAGCCCCGACCCGGCAGCCACCACCATCAGCCGGGCAAATCCCGGGCAATGCTTTGCGTTAATGGGCCAGACCCGCTTTAATCTCGGCCAATTTCTCCTGCACATTTCAAGGAAACGCCATGCGCCACCTGGACGGCAACTCCCACCCGCTTCGCGCGCCGCTGTTGATCTTGCTCGCCGGCCTGGCCTTGGCCGGTTGTTCCCCCACGGACCACTCTCGCGCCACCGTCATCAATGGCGAACAGGGCAAGGCCGGGGCGCAACTGGCCTATGAGCATGAATTGACCCTGGCCCTGCCCGGCGCCCTGCTTGCGCCGCGTATGCAGGCCACTCGTGAGGTGTGTGAAACGGCGCGCTTTGGTGCCTGCAATATCCTGGGCATTACCGAAGACGGCCAGGGTGGCCAGATCATCCTGCGAATCGCGCCCACGGGTGTGGAGCCGATGGTCGCCCTGGCGGCCGAAGGCGGTAAGCTCGGCCAGCGCATCACCACTGCCGAAGACCTGGCCGATGCCGTGGCGGATGTGCGCCGTCGCCAGGACCGCCTGCAAGCCCAGCAGCAACGCCTCGATGAACTGGCCAAGCGCAAGGACATCACCGTCAGCGACCTGATCGTCCTGAGCAAAGAGCAAGCCGGCATTGAAAACGAGCTGCAGGAACTGGCCCAGGTTGCCGCCGGCCAGCAACGCCGCCTCGACACCAACCGCATGACCTTGAACTTCCGCTCCTCGGACGGCGCCAACCAGGTGTCAAGGTTCACCCGGATGTTCAGCAACCTGGGAGACAACCTGGTGAACGGCACCGCAGACGCCCTGGAACGTGCCAGCTATGTGCTGCCCTTCGTGATCCTGGCGTTCCCGGTGGTGTGGTTGTGGGTGGGCTTGTGGCGCCGGTTCGTCAAGCGCCGCAGTTGATCAACGCTTCATGCAGCGCTGGTAGCGCTCATCCACACGCTTGGCAAACCAGGCCGTGGTCAGGTTGCGGGTGATCTTCGGGCTCTTGAGCACAATACCCGGCAGGATCGCCCGTGGCAGCGGCTTGCCGGCCGCCTGGTCAGCCAAGGCGAAGACGCGCTTGTACAAGGTGGTGTCCTCGAAATCCAACTGCTCGCCCTGCTCCAGTTGGCTGCGGATGCTCGGGTTGCGCATATCCAACTTCGCCCCCAGTGAACGCACCGCCAGCTCGGTGGTGCCGGGCAACAATGAGCCATAGCGGATCAAATCCCCATCCAGCGCCAGCTCTTTGCCTGAAACACGGCTGACCGCGGCCTGGAACGCGGCATTGCGGCTGGCGTACCAACCGGCGTTGAAATCGGCAAAGCGGTACAGCGGCTGATCGTAGCTCACCGGGTAACCGAGCAAGTGGGCGATGCCGAAGTACATGCCGCCGCGACGGGTGAACACTTCGCGGCGAATCGTGCCGTCCACCGTGTAGGGATAACCCCGCGCCTGTTTCTGCGCAAAGTCGATACTGACCTGCATGGGGCCAGCAGTGTGTACCGGGTTGAACCCGCCAAACAGCGTATTGCCCAGGGGCACCATGCTGATGAAGTCGTCAAAAATCGCGCTCAGGTCCTTTTCCGTACGGGCGGCATTCAAACGGTCGGCGTAGGTTTTGCCGGTGGGCGAGCGCAGTTGCAAGGCGCTGCGCACCACGAATGCCGGCACGTGCACCTTGCCGGCGCGGCGCAGGATTTCATCCTGGGCGATCTTGCCCATGCCCGGCACTGGCGGGTCGACCTGATAGGTGGACTCCTGCTCCGTCACCGCCAGCACCGCACAGATGTTTTCGGTGCTGGGGTAGATTTTCTGGGTGTCGAACGCGGTGTAGATGTCCTGGGCCCAGCCGTTGCGGTCCGCGACCTTGGCCGGCAGCAGGCGCACGATCTGCGCCTTCACCTCGGCTTCACTGCGCTCGGGCTGCTGGGGGCCACGGGAAGTTGAGCACCCGGCCAGTACCAGTAAAGGAATAAGGCAGAGCAGCAGACGCGTTGAATACATGAGGCTTCCTTGGTTAACGACGGGCCGGGCAGTGCTGATATCGACAGGTAAGTCTAACCGGGGTTCGTCGGCATGCCGAACCCAGTGCGTGGCAGTAACTGAAACATCCCACACAACTGCCGGATAAGCTCTACTCCTCACCCCGGCAAACCTCTGCAAAGTCCCTCGCCTGATCAAACAGTGCGAGGGAGTGCAGATGGTTTTTTTCGTGACGCGTGCGGTTGACGGGGCCGCCACTTGAACCCGGCCATTGGCAGGCTGGCGCTGACGCCAATGAACGTGGAAACGGTCGACGTCGAGGGCGTCTTCCGTGACTTTCGCGATTGCTTGAACACCTTTGACGAGTGGGCCAAAAGCTTTTGGAGCTTCTCCGCGCTGGACGTCGAACAGGTGTTCAAGGTCGGGGATGACGTCGCGCTGGTTGCCCCGGTCAATCGCTCCCTGTTTCCCAGCAGCACCGTCGCCACCTGCCAGGCCACGGGTACCTTGACCCTGGTGCATATGTTCCAGAGCACGAGGTTCGTACCCATCGGCAACACCCCGGTGATCGTGCAACGCGTTGATCCAAACGGCGGCCCGCTGGGCGAGCCCCTCCATAAGACCATCGGCCCCAGTGGCATCCTCGAAGTCACCGAGTGCGATCGCAACCAGCAATACCGGGTGAGTTTCTACCCCAACGTTTCCCAGGATCACCTCAAGGCGCTGTATACGTCCTACCACTCAGTGATCACAGCGTTGGAAGCCCGGCTGCGCAAAGAGTGGACCGACACCTTCCAGGCCCAGTGGAAAAACTACACAGACGCCCGCCCGCTTGAGCGGCGCCGCCTGCTGGAAGCGGCTTTTGCCAGTGGGTTGGGCAAGGCGCTTTACGGCCTGTGGGACAACATTGGCGAACTGTCTGCGCTGCTGGCGGACCTCAAGCCCAACAGCGAAAAGCTACTGCACTACCTTTCGCAAACTGAGCTCGACGAACTGCTGACCCTGGGCAGTGATGCGATAGCCCAGGGCTTGTTGGTACTCAGTGACGAGCCGCTGCTGTTTATCTACCTGTCGGCGCTGGTCAGCTGGATGCGCATGCTCCCGCCGCCAGAGATGGCGGAACTGTGGGGTGAAATTACCGGTGAGGTGCTGATCAATCTACTGCTGATTCGCGTCTTGGGTGGGATGGGCGTGGTGGTGCGATTGGGGGCTCGTGTGCTCAGTCACGTTAAATCCGGGCGGGCGCGGGCGTTGTTGGAATTGCTGGCCAAGCAGGTGGCGGGGCCTCGGCTGGAAACCCATGTGGAGGCCGCCAAGCCGGTGTTGCTGAGCAGTGCGGCGACGCCGGTCAAGGCGGTGCCAGTGGTGCCGTTGAAGGCAGGCGACACGCT
>JAEHOL010000018.1:0-47146 GCA_016432905.1 Hoplolaimus galeatus
AATTTTTCCCCGCCCGGTTCGTTTTATAGGGACGACGTGCCTTTGTGCTTCCCGCCTATTGCCCCGGATTCCAAGAAATGAATGCTGAAGACTCCTTGAAACTTGCTCGCCGGTTTATCGGGCTGCCCCTGGAAAAGCGCCAACTGTTCCTGCAAGCCTTGCAGAAAGAAGGCGTGGATTTTTCAAGGTTTCCGATTCCGGCAGGGGTGGAGGTGGAGGACCGCCAGGCGCTGTCCTACGCGCAGCAGCGCATGTGGTTTCTATGGCAGTTGGACCCGGCCAGCGGCGCCTACAATTTGCCCGGCGCAGTGCGCTTGAGGGGGGCGCTGAGCCTGCCAGCGCTGGAGCAAGCGTTCGCCAACCTGGTGGCGCGTCACGAAACCTTGCGCACGGTGTTCCAGCGTCAGGCTGATGAGCGGCTGGTGCAGGTGGCGGTGGAGCCGTCGGTGACCGTCGAGCACCTGGACTTCACGGCCTTGGCCATCGACGCACGGGAGCAGGCCGTCAACGCCGCCGCCACCCGTCAATCGCTGTTGCCGTTCGACCTGGAACACGGGCCGCTGCTGCGCGTGCAACTGCTCAAGCTTGCCGAGCAGGAACACGTGCTGCTGCTGACCCTGCACCACATCGTTTCCGACGGTTGGTCGATGAATGTGCTGATTGACGAATTCATCCGTTGCTATGACGCCCATGAGCGCAACGAAGCGCCCCAACTGCCGGCGCTGCCCATCCAGTACAGTGACTACGCCCTGTGGCAGCGCCGCTGGCTGGAAGCGGGCGAGCAGGCCCGCCAGTTGGAGTACTGGCAGGCTCGCCTGGGCGATGAACATCCGGTTCTGGAGCTGCCCACCGACCACCCGCGCCCGGCCATGCCCAGCTACCAAGGCACACGGCACAACTTCGCGATTGAGCCGGCACTGGCCGCGCAACTGCGCAGCTGCGCGCAAAAACACAACGTCACCCTGTTCATGCTGCTGCTCGGTGCCTTCAATGTGCTGTTGCACCGCTATACCGGCCAGGGCGACATTCGCGTCGGTGTGCCGATTGCCAATCGCAATCGCACCGAAGTCGAGGGGCTGATCGGTTTCTTCGTCAACACCCAAGTGTTGCGCACCGAACTGACCGGGCAAACCCGGGTTGCCGAGTTGCTGCAAGGTATCAAGGAGCATGCCCTGGGCGCCCAGGCCCATCAGGAGTTGCCCTTCGAACGGCTGGTGGAAGCGCTGAAAATCGAGCGCAGCCTGAGCCACACGCCGCTGTTCCAGGTGATGTATAACCATCAGCCGGTAGTCGCCGACATCGCCTCGGTCAGCACCGCATCGGGCCTGGAATTGGCCCTGGTGGAATGGCAAGGCCGCACCACCCAGTTCGATCTGACACTGGACACCTATGAAAAGTCCGGCACCCTGCATGCCGCGCTGACCTACGCCAATGACTTGTTCGATACGCCCACCATCGAGCGCATGGCCCGGCATTGGATCGGCCTGTTGCAAGCCATGGTGCTCGATGGCGAACAGCGCATTGGCGAATTGCCCATGCTTGACGCGGCTGAACAGCAACGGCTGGTCCACAGCTGGAACCAGACCGCCGAGGCGTACCCGACCGAGCGCGGGATTCATCACCTCATCGAAGACCAGGCGCGGCGCAGCCCCGATGCACCGGCACTGGTGTTCGGTACCACCACCTTGACCTACGCCCAACTGGATGCGCGCGCCAACCAGTTGGCCCATGCCCTGGGCGAGCAGGGCGTGGGGCCCGACGTGCTGGTAGGTATCTGCATCGAGCGCTCCATCGAAATGGTGGTTGGCCTGCTGGCGATTCTCAAGGCCGGTGGCGCCTACGTGCCCCTCGACCCTGAGTACCCCCGGGAACGCCTGGCCTACATGATCGAAGACAGTGGCATTCAGTTGCTGCTCAGCCAGCAGAGCCTGCTGGCGTCGCTGCCCGTCGCCGGTATCCAGGTATTTGCCCTGGACCAGCCGGCGCTATTGCTCGACGGCTACAGCAGCGATTCACCGAACGTGGCCTTGCATGCCCTCAACCTGGCCTACGTGATCTACACCTCGGGCTCCACCGGCAAGCCCAAAGGCGCCGGCAATAGCCATCGCGCCTTGGTCAACCGCTTGAGCTGGATGCAACAGGCGTATGGCCTGGGCGCCAATGACGCGGTGTTGCAGAAAACCCCGTTCAGCTTTGACGTGTCGGTGTGGGAGTTCTTCTGGCCGCTGATGACCGGCGCCCGCCTGGTGGTCGCGGCGCCTGGCGAACACCGTGAACCGGCGCGCCTGATTGACACCATTGGCCGACACGTCATCACCACCTTGCACTTCGTGCCGTCGATGTTGCAGGCGTTTATCCATGAGCCGGGCGTACAGGCGTGCGCAAGCCTCACGCGCATTGTGTGCAGCGGCGAAGCCTTGCCCCTGGACGCGCAACAGCAAGTGTTCGCCAAGTTGCCCGCTGCGGCGCTGTACAACCTCTATGGCCCGACCGAGGCGGCCATCGACGTCACACACTGGACCTGCATTGACGAAGGCGCCGATAGCGTGCCCATCGGCCGCCCCATCGCCAATCTCGGCACCTACGTGCTGGACGCGCAACTCAACCCGGTGCCGGCCGGCGTCAGTGGCGAACTCTACCTGGGCGGCGTCGGCCTGGCGCGCAGTTACCATCGGCGCCCGGCGCTCACCGCCGAACGTTTTGTACCCAGCCCCTTTGTGACAGGCGAACGCCTGTATCGCACCGGTGACCGCGTGCGCCAACGTGCCGATGGGGTAATCGAATACCTCGGCCGTCTCGATCATCAGGTCAAGTTGCGCGGCTTGCGTATCGAGCTGGGCGAAATCGAAGCACGCCTGATGCAGCATCCACACGTGCGCGAAGCCGTGGTACTGGTACAGGGCGGCAAGCAGTTGGTCGCCTATCTTGTACACGCAGGCGAGGCGCCAACGGGCCTCAAGGAATGGTTGCTCAGCAGCTTGCCGGAATACATGGTGCCGACGCATTTCATTGCGCTGCCCAAGCTGCCGGTGACCGCCAACGGCAAGCTCGACCGCAAGGCGTTGCCACTGCCGGATGCGGCGCAGCAGCAGGCATTTGTCGCCCCCCAAGGCGACCTGCAAACAGCCCTGGCTGCCATCTGGAGCGACGTGCTGGGCGTTGAGCAGGTCGGCCAGGACGATAACTTCTTCGAGCTGGGCGGCGATTCGATCATCTCTATCCAGGTGGTCAGCCGCGCCCGTCAGGCCGGCATTCGCCTGAGCCCGCGTGACCTGTTCCAGTACCAGAACATCCGCAGCCTGGCTCTGGTGGCGCGCTTTGAGCAGGTCAGCCTGATCGACCAGGGCCCGGTCAGTGGCGAGGTGATGCTGACGCCCGTCCAACACAGTTTTTTCGACCAGCCGATCCCGGCGCGGCATCACTGGAATCAATCCTTGTTACTGGTGCCCGGTGAGGTGCTTGAGCCTGCACGGTTGGAGGCCGCGCTGGCGCGGTTGATCCAGCATCACGACGCTTTGCGCCTGCGCTTTGTGCAGCAGGCTGGCGGCTGGCAGCAGAGCCATGCTGCCTATGTCAGCGAACCGCTGTTGTGGCAATGCCAGGCCGGCACCGACGCTGAACTGGCGGCGCTGTGTGATGAAGCCCAGCGCAGCCTTGACCTTGCCCAAGGTCCACTGCTGCGCGCCGCGTTGGTGAGCATGGCCGATGGCAGCCAGCGTGTGCTGTTGGTGATCCATCACTTGGTGGTGGATGGTGTGTCCTGGCGCATCCTGCTCGAAGACCTGCAACAGGCCTACCGCGAACAGGTGCTGCCGGCAAAAACCAGTGCCTACCAGCGCTGGGCGCAACAGTTGCACCGCCACGCGCAGACCGTCGAGGAGCAACTGCCGTACTGGCAAGCCCAATCCATCGACGCCGAGCTGCCGTGTGATCACCCCGAAGGCGGCCTGCAAAACCGCCTGGGCGCCAAGCTGGAAACACGCCTTGACGCCGAGCACACCCGCCGACTGCTGCAAGACGCGCCAGCGGCCTATCGCACCCAGGTCAACGACCTGCTGTTGACCGCCCTGGCGCGGGTGATCAGCCGTTGGAGCGAGCAACCTGCTGCGCTCATTCAATTGGAAGGTCACGGCCGTGAAGATCTGTTTGACGACATCGACCTGAGCCGCACCGTCGGCTGGTTCACCAGCCTGTACCCGGTGCGTCTGCACGCCGAAGGCGAGTTGCCCGAGGCGATCAAGGCGGTGAAGGAACAACTGCGCGCCGTGCCCGACAAAGGCCTGGGCTACGGCCTGCTGCGCTACCTGGGCGCGCCACACGCGCAGGAAAGCCTTGCGAACCTTACCGCGCCGCGCATCACCTTCAACTACCTGGGCCAGTTCGACCGTCAGTTCAACGAGTCGGCACTGTTCGTGCCGGCCAGTCAGGGCAGTGGCCAGGCCCAGGATCCAGAGGCGCCGCTGGCCAACTGGCTGACGCTGGAAGGTCAGGTATATGGCGGCGAGCTGTCGTTGCAATGGGGGTTCAGCCGGGAGATGTTCGAGGCGGCAACTGTTCAAGGTCTGGCGGACGAGTACGCAACTGAACTTAGGGTGCTGATCGAGCATTGTTGTGCCACGCCGGCAGGCCAGGTGAGCCCGTCGGATTTCCCGCTGGCACGCCTCACCCAGCAGCAACTGGATGCCTTGCCCGTGGCCGGGCCGGCGATTGCCGACCTTTATCCGCTGTCGCCGATGCAGCAAGGCATGCTGTTCCACACCCTGTTGGAACCCGAGGCCCAGGCCTACATCAACCAGTTGCGCCTGGACATCGAGGGCCTCGATTTGCTCGCTTTCGGGCGTGCCTGGCAGGCTGCACTGGATCGTCACGACATCCTGCGCAGTAGCTTCCATTGGCTGGGCCTGGACAGTGCTCATCAGCTGATCCAGCGCCAGGTCGACCTGCAACTGGAAGTGATCGAAGACCCCGACGCCGATTTCGACACCCTGGCCCAGGCCGAACGCGAACGCGGTTTTGCCCTGAATGCCGCGCCGCTGTTTCGCCTGACGCTGGTGCGCGGTGCCGGTGCGGCCTGGCACTTTATCTTCACCAGCCACCACATCCTCATGGACGGCTGGAGTAACGCGCAGTTGCTCGGTGAAGTCATCGCTCACTATGCGGGGCAGGCAGTGTCGGCGCCGCTCGGGCAGTTCCGCGATTACCTCGCCTGGCTGCAACAACAATCCTCGGGCGAAGCGTTCTGGAAAAACGCCCTGGCGGCATTGCCGGCGCCGACCCTGCTGGCGCAAGCGTTGCGCAAGCCGGTGGACGCGGTTGGCATGGCTGACCATCACGTGGCACTGGACAGCGACTTTACCCGCCGCCTGGGCGACTTTGCACGCGAGCAAAAAGTCACCCTCAATACCGTGTTGCAAGGCGCCTGGAGCCTACTGCTGCAACGCTACACCGGCCAGGACTGCGTCGCCTTCGGTGCCACCGTGGCCGGGCGTTCCGCACCGCTGCCGGGGATCGAGCAGCAACTGGGCCTGTTCATCAACACCTTGCCGATCATCAGCGCAGCCTCGCCAGCCCAGTCGGCCGCAACCTGGCTCAGCGAACTGCAAGCGCTCAACCTCAGCCTGCGCGACCATGAACATGTGCCGCTCTACGACATCCAGGGCTGGGCCGGCCAGCAGGGCGCGCTGTTCGACACCTTGCTGGTGTTCGAGAACTTCCCGGTCGCCGAGGCGCTCAAGCAAGGCGCGCCGGCCGGCCTGACCTTCGGTCACCTGCACAACCATGAGCGCACGCACTATCCATTGACCCTGGGCATCGAACTGGGCGCCAGCCTGCGCCTGGAATTCAGTTATGACCGTGCCCAGTTCAGCGAGGCGCACGTGGCGCAGTTGAGCGCCAACCTGCAACACCTGCTGGCGCAATTGCTCGCAGACGCTCACATGCCGCTGGGCAACCTGCGCCTTCTCGACGCCCCTGTGCAACGGCAGATGCTCGCTCTGAGCCGCTCAGCCGCAGCGCCCCAGGCCAACGAGCGCGTGCATCAGCGTATCGCAGCCCAGGCCGAGGCGACGCCAGACGCCCTGGCTGTGCAGGCCAGTGACGCCAGCTTGAGCTACGCCCAGTTGAACCAGCGCGCCAACCGCCTGGCCCATCGCCTGTTGGCGCTTGGTGTCGGCCCCGGTCAACGGGTGGGCCTGGCTTCGCGGCGTGGCCCGCAATTGATCGTCAGCCTGCTGGCAGTGCTCAAAAGCGGGGCGGCCTACGTACCGCTGGACCCTGAATACCCGGCGGAACGTTTGGCCTACATGCTCGCCGACAGCCGCCTGGACGTGCTGCTCAGCGAAACCGGCTTGCTCGCCGACTTGCCTTTGCCCCGCGGCCTGACCCGCATGGATTTCAGCGCCAGTGGCGACGAACTGACCGGCTACCCGACGACCAATCCGCCTAATCACGCGGCGGCGGCTGACCTGGCCTATGTGATCTACACCTCTGGCTCCACCGGCCAGCCCAAAGGCGTGGCCATCGACCATGCCGCCCTTGGCCAGTTCTGTGACAGCGCCACGCTGTACAGCCGACTGAGCGCCGAGGACCGCGTGCTGCAGTTTGCGACCTTCAGCTTCGATGGTTTTGTCGAACAGTGCTTCCCGTCCCTGTGTGCGGGCGCGGCGTTGATCATGCGTGGCGATGAACTCTGGGATGCCGGGCAACTGGCGCAAGAGATTGTCGAGCAGGGCGTGACCCTGGCCGATCTGCCCGCCGCCTACTGGTACCTGTTGGCGCAAGAGTGCGCCGAGCACCGTCGCTCCCTGGGCAAGCTGCGCCAGGTACATGTGGGGGGTGAAGCCATGTCAGTGGAGGGCGTGCGTGCGTGGTACGCCGCGGGCTTGGGCAATGTGCGGCTGGTCAACACCTACGGGCCGACCGAAGCCACGGTGGTCTCTAGCGTGCATGAGTGCCAATTGGCCGATGCCAACGACGCCTACGGCGTGCCAATCGGGCAGGCGATTGCCGGGCGCGGCCTGTATGTACTCGACAGCGGTTTCGAACTGTTGGCCACCGATGGCGTGGGCGAGCTGTGCATTGGTGCCGAGGTTGGCTTGGCGCAACGCTATTTCGACCGCCCGGCGCTGACCGCCGAGCGCTTCTTGCCGGACCCGTTTTCCGCCATGCCCGGTGCGCGGCTTTATCGCAGTGGCGACCTGGCCCGGTACAACCCGGCGGGTGCGCTGGAGTACGTCGGGCGTATCGACCATCAAGTGAAGATTCGTGGCCTGCGTATCGAAATGGGCGAAATCGAAGCCAGCCTGCAAGCCTTGCCCAATGTGCGAGAAGCCGCCGTGCTTGCGCAGCCGAGCGCGACCGGCGTGCAGTTGGTGGCGTACGTGGTGCCCGCCGAAGGCCAAGCGCTGGAGGCACAGGCACTGGCGGCGCGCTTGCGCCAGACGTTGCCGGACTACATGGTGCCGGGCCATTGGGTGGTCCTCGATGCCTTGCCGTTGAACCACAACGGCAAGCTCGACCGCCGTGCGCTGCCCACACCCGACCTGAACCAGGCCAGCGCCGCCTACGTGGCGCCGCAAAGTCCATTGCAAATCCAGTTGGCGGCGATCTGGCAAGCAGTGTTGCAGGTCGAGCAGGTTGGCCTGGAAGATCACTTCTTCGAACGCGGCGGCCACTCCTTGCTGGCCACCCAAGTGATCTCCCGGGTGCGCCACGATCTCAAGCTGGAAGTGCCGTTGCGGGCCCTGTTCGAACAGCCGACGCTGGCCGCTTTCGCAGCGGCGTGCGCAGGCGTGCAGGCCGATACCGCGCCTGTGATGCAGGCGGTTGGCCGTGAGCAGCCGCTGGCGTTGTCCTTTGCCCAGGAGCGGCAGTGGTTTCTCTGGCAATTGGATCCCACCAGCGCGGCCTATCATGTGCCCAGCGCCTTGCACCTGCGCGGTGAACTCCACATCGCGGCGCTGGAGCGCGCCGTCGAGGCCCTGGTGCAGCGCCATGAACCGCTGCGTACCACCTTTGTGGAGGCGGGCGAGTACACCGTGCAAGTCATCCACCCAAGCCTGGCAGTGCCGGTTGAACAACAAGAGGTCGACGCCGGCGCTATCGAGCAGGCTGTCACCGAAGAGATCCAGCGCCCGTTCGACCTGCGCAACGGCCCGCTGATGCGCGTCAAGTTGCTGATCGTCGCGCCTGATCACCATGTGCTGGTCATCACCCAGCACCACATCATCTCTGACGGCTGGTCGATGCAAGTGATGATCGACGAGTGGGTGGCGCTGTACCAAGGCGACGCAGGGTTGCCGGCCTTGCCGATCCAGTACGCCGACTACGCCCAGTGGCAGCGCGACTGGATGGCGGCTGGGGAACAACAACGCCAGCTCGATTACTGGTGCGCTCGACTGGGGCACGAACATTCGTTGCTGGACCTGCCGCTGGACTATCCACGCCCCGCAGTGCAGAGCCATCGTGGCGCGCGCCGCCAGATTCATCTGGAGCGTGCGCTGCTGACTGAACTCAAGACCCTGGCCCAGCGTCAGGACGTGACGCTGTTCATGCTGTTGCTGGCCTCGTTCCAGACCTTGCTGCACCGCTACAGCGGCCAGGCACAGGTGCGTGTCGGCGTACCGGTCGCCAACCGTAATCGCTTCGAAACCGAGCGACTGCTGGGCTTTTTCGTCAACACCCAGGTGCTGCAAGCTGACGTGCACGGGCAGATGCCGTTCGACCAGTTGCTGGCCCAGGTCAAGCAGCGTGCCCTGGAGGCGCAGGCCCATCAGGACCTGCCGTTCGAGCAGCTCGTGCAAGTGTTGCAGCCCGAGCGCAGCCTGAGCCATAACCCGCTGTTCCAGGTGATGTTCAACCATCAGGACAGCCTGCGTTCAGCCCCGGTGCAATTGTCCGGCCTGGCTTTGCAGCCAGTGGATTGGGCCGGTCACAGCACGCAATTCGACCTGAACCTGGAAACCGAGGAATCGGCGGACGGTCTCTGGGCCTCGCTGACTTACGCCACGGATCTGTTTGACGCGGCGACCGTGGAACGCCTGGCCGAGCATTGGCAAAACCTGCTGCGCGCGGTCCTGCAGGATGCCTCGGTGGCCTTGGACGACCTGGCGATGCTCAGCCCGTCGCAATGGCAGCACATGGTGCACGACTGGAACCGCAGCGACACCGACTACCCACGCGAACGCTGCGTACACCAGTTGTTTGAGGCCCAGGCCGCGGCGCAACCCGACGCCATCGCGCTGCACTTCAATGATGAGCGCCTGAGCTACGGCGAACTCAACCGTCGCGCCAATCGGCTCGCCCATCGTCTGATCGACATGGGCGTCGGCCCGGACGTGCTGGTGGCGGTGCACGTGGAGCGTTCCCTGGACATGGTGGTTGGCTTGCTCGCGACCCTCAAGGCCGGTGGCGCCTATGTGCCGCTCGACCCGCAATTCCCGGCAGAGCGCCTGGCCTACATGCTTGAAGACAGCCGCGCCCGGGTATTGCTGACGCAACCGCACCTGCTGGGGCACCTGGCTCAGCCGCACGGCGTGCAGGTGCTGATGGTGGAGGAGGCCGGCACAGCGCAGCACAATCCCCAGGTTGCCGTGACACCGGAGCATCTGGCCTACGTGATCTACACCTCTGGCTCCACTGGCAAGCCCAAAGGGGTGATGGTTCGTCACAAGGCGCTGTGCAGCTTCACCAGCGGCATGGCCGGCACGTTGAGTGTCGGCCAGGATGCGCGGCTGTTGTCGCTGACCACCTTCTCGTTCGACATCTTCGCCCTGGAGCTGTATGTGCCGCTGAGTGTCGGCGGTACCGTGGTGCTGAGCACCCAGGCAACGGCCCTCGACCCCGAGGCGATCCTCGATCTGGCCCAGCGTCAGGCGGCGAATGTGCTGCAAGCCACGCCTTCGACCTGGCGCATGTTGCTCGACAGCCCACGGGCTCATTCACTGCGTGGCATCGCCTGCCTGTGCGGTGGCGAAGCGCTGCCCGTCGATTTGGCCCAGCGCATGCTCGACCTGCAAGGCCCGTTGTGGAACCTCTATGGCCCGACGGAAACCACCATCTGGTCGGCGGCTCATCGTTTGCATCAGGCATTGCCGTTCGTTGGACGGCCCATCGCCAATACCGGCTTGTTCATCCTCAATGCCGGTCTCACGCCATGCCCCCAAGGTGTGTCCGGTGAGCTGCTGATCGGCGGTGTCGGCCTGGCGCGGGGTTACCACGGGCAGCCGGCGCTGACCGCCGAACGCTTCGTGCCCAACCCGTTTGGGGCTCCGGGCGAACGCCTGTACCGTACCGGCGACCTGGCACGCTATCGGGCCGACGGCGTGGTGGAATACATCGGCCGCGTCGACCATCAGGTCAAGGTCCGGGGTTTCCGTATCGAGCTGGGTGAAATCGAAGCCTGCTTGCGTGAGTTCGACGGCGTACGCGAAGCCGTGGTGCTGGCCGATAACGACCGGCTGATCGCTTACCTGGTCAGCGCCGCGCCGCAGGCGGCGCAGGTCTATAAAACCGCGCTGCGCGAGCGCTTGCCGGACTACATGGTGCCCGCGCAGTGGCTGTTCCTCGACAGCCTGCCGCTGACCCCCAACGGCAAGCTCGACCGCAAGGCATTGCCCAAACCGGATGCCAGCCTGTCGCTCAAGGGCCATGTAGCGCCCGTCACCCCGCGTGAGCAGCAGGTAGCGGCGATCTGGGCCGAGGTACTGGAATTGCCCCGGGTGGGCCTCGACGATCATTTCTTCGAGTTGGGCGGGCATTCATTGCTGGCCACGCGGGTGGTGTCACGGGTGCGTCAGGCCCTGGCGCTGGAAGTCCCACTCAAGGCCTTGTTCGAACAGCCGCTACTGGGTGATTTCGTGCGGGCCTTGGGCGAGGAGGGCGTCACCGCGCCGGCATTGATCAAGGCCGACCGCACGCAGCCTCTGCCGCTGTCTTATGCCCAGGAGCGCCAGTGGTTCCTCTGGCAACTGGACCCGGCCGGCGCCGCGTATCACATCCCCAGCGCCTTGCGTTTGCAGGGGCCGTTGGACCTGACCGCGCTGCAAGAGAGCTTTGATAGCTTGCTGGCTCGCCATGAAAGCCTGCGCACGTATTTCCGTCAGGACGCCACCGGCGCGGTTCAAGTCATTGACGCCCAGGGCCGGGTCGATATCGAGCAGGTCGACAGCGACTATGCCGGCCTCAAGGCGCGGGTCGCGCAGGTGATCGCCCAGCCTTTCGACCTGCTGCGTGGGCCGCTGCTGCGGGTCACCTTGCTGCGCCTGGCCGAGGACGACCACGTGCTGGTGCTGGTGCAGCATCACATCGTCTCTGACGGCTGGTCGATGCAGTTGATGGTCGAAGAGTTGGTGCAGGCGTATGCCGCTAACAGCCAAGGCCAAGACGTGCAATTGCCGGCGCTGCCGATCCAGTACGCCGATTATGCCGTGTGGCAGCGCGGTTGGATGGAGGCGGGGGAGCAGGCGCGTCAACTGGCCTACTGGCGCGAGCAGTTGAGCGGCGAGCAACCGGTGCTGGAGTTGCCGTTCGACCATCCGCGCCCAGCACAGCCAAGCCATCGCGGCGCACGCTTGGGTATCGAGTTGCATCCGGAGTTGTTGGGCAGTTTGCGCGCACTGGCGCAGCACGCTGGCGTCACGCTGCCGATGCTCCTGCTGGCGTCTTACCAAGCGTTGCTGCATCGCTACAGCGGCCAGGAAGATGTGCGCGTGGGCGTGCCGATTGCCAACCGCAACCGCTTGGAAACCGAGGGGTTGATCGGCTTCTTCGTCAACACCCAAGTGCTCAAGGCCGATATCCACGGGCAAATGAGCACCGAGCAACTGCTGCACCAGGTGCGTCAGCGCTCCCTGGAGGCCCAGGCTCACCAGGACCTGCCGTTCGAACAGCTTGTGCAGGCATTGCAACCGGAGCGCAGCCTTAGCCTGAGCCCGTTGTTCCAAGTGTTGTTCAACCACCGTGTGAGCGTTGCCGACAGCCATCTGCATCGCCTGGCCGACCTGCACGTCGAAGTCCTGGATCTGGACGAAGGCGTGGCCCAGTTCGACCTGGCGCTGGATGTGGAAGAAAGCCAGACGGCCCTGCGTGCCTCTCTGAGTTATGCCACCGATCTGTTCGCTGTGGCGACCATCGAGCGCATGGCCGGGCATTGGCAGAACCTCTTGCGGGCAATGGTGATCGACCCACAGCAACCCATCAGCCAATTGAGCTTGCTGGGCGAGGATGAGCAACAGCAGATTCTTGAGCTGTGGAACCAGGCCGACGCCGGCTTCTCAGCCGAGCGCCTGGTGCATGAATTGGTCGGCGATCGCGCCCGGCAAACCCCGGACGCAGTGGCGGTTAAATTCGATACTCAAACCCTGACTTACGGTGAACTGGATCGCCAGGCCAATCGCCTGGCCCGTGCCCTGATCGCCCGTGGCGTCGGCGCGGAAGTGCGGGTGGCCATCGCCATGCCGCGCAGTGCCGAGATCATGGTGGCGTTCCTGGCGGTGATGAAAGCCGGTGGTGTGTATGTGCCGCTGGATATCGAATACCCACGTGATCGCCTGCTGTACATGATGCAAGACAGCCGTGCGCAACTGCTGCTGACTCACAGCCGGGCGTTGCAGCAACTGCCAGTCCCCGAGGGTCTGGATACCCTGGCGATTGATCGCACCGAAGAATGGGCCGGTTACAGCGATACGGCACCGGATGTGGCTCTGGACGGCGACAACCTTGCCTACGTGATCTACACCTCCGGCTCCACCGGTTTGCCCAAGGGCGTGGCGGTGGCTCATGGGCCGTTGGTGGCGCATATCATCGCCACTGGCGAGCGTTATGAGACCTCACCGGCCGATTGCGAACTGCACTTCATGTCCTTCGCCTTCGACGGTTCCCACGAAGGCTGGATGCACCCGCTGATCAACGGCGCCAGCGTGTTGATCCGTGATGACAGCCTGTGGCTGCCGGAATACACCTACGAGCAGATGCATCGCCACGACGTGACCATGGCGGTGTTCCCACCGGTGTACCTGCAACAGTTGGCCGAACATGCCGAGCGCGACGGCAACCCACCGGCGGTGCGGGTGTATTGCTTCGGTGGTGATGCCGTTGCTCAAGCCAGCTATGACCTGGCTTGGAGAGCGCTGAGCCCCAAGTACTTGTTCAACGGCTATGGGCCGACGGAAACCGTGGTCACGCCGCTGCTGTGGAAGGCACGCAAGGGCGACCCTTGCGGCGCCGTCTACGCGCCCATCGGCACCTTGCTGGGCAACCGCAGCGGTTATGTATTGGACACGCAACTGAACCTGCAACCCATCGGCGTGGCCGGCGAGTTGTACCTGGGCGGCGAGGGCGTGGCGCGGGGTTATCTGGAGCGCCCGGCACTGACTGCCGAGCGTTTCGTGCCGGACCCGTTCGGCAAGCCCGGCAGTCGCGTGTATCGCAGTGGTGACCTGACTCGCGGGCGTCCGGATGGCGTAGTGGATTACCTGGGCCGTGTCGACCATCAGGTGAAGATTCGCGGTTTCCGTATCGAACTGGGGGAAATCGAAGCGCGCTTGCGTGAGCAAGCCAGTGTCGGTGAAACCGTGGTGGTCGCCCAGGAGGGGCCGACCGGCAAACAACTGGTGGCCTATGTGGTACCGGCCGACGCCAGCCTGGCCGACCAGGTTGAGTTCCGTGACGCCCTGCGTCGTGCCCTGAAAGCCGACCTGCCGGACTACATGGTGCCCAGCCACTTCGTATTCCTGGCGCAGATGCCGCTGACCCCCAACGGCAAGCTCGACCGCAAAGGCCTGCCGGTGCCGGATGCGAGCCAGATGCAGCAGCAGTACCTGGCTCCGCAAACCGAGCTTGAGCAGCAGATCGCCACAATCTGGGCCGACATCCTGCACCTGCCGCAAGTGGGCCTGAACGACAACTTCTTTGATGTCGGTGGCCACTCCTTGCTGGCGATCCAGATTACCTCGCGGGTGCAGGCCGAGCTCGGCCTGGACGTACCGTTGATGGAACTGTTCCAGACCGAATCGCTGCGCGCCTACGTGCAGGCCGCAGCCACTTTCCGCGCCGGCAGCGTGGAAGATTTTGATGACCTTCGTGACTTTTTGAGCGAACTAGAGGCGATTTGAACCATGCTTTCCAACCCTAATATCGACCTGGTGTCGCGCTTTCTTCGCTTGCCTCTGGAGCAGCGCCAGCAGTTTTACCAGCGCCTGCAAAGCCGGGGCATGAGTTTCGCTCAACTGCCGATTGCTCCCACCCGCCACGACAGCGACACACCGACGTTGTCTTACGCCCAGGAACGCCAGTGGTTCCTCTGGCAACTGGACAAGGACAGTACCGCCTACCACATCCCTGGCGCCCTGCGTTTGCACGGGCACTTGGACCTGGCAGCGTTACAACGCAGTTTCGACAGCCTGCTGGCCCGGCATGAAAGCTTGCGCACGCAATTGGTCGAGGACGATGAACGTCTGTGGCAGGCAGTGATGCCGCAGGCGCGGGTGCAGATCCAGCAGGCGCATGTCGACCAAGCGCAGTTGATGGCGCGGGTGGAAGAGGAGGTGGCGCGGCCGTTCGATTTGCACCAGGCGCCGTTGTTGCGTGTGACGCTGTTGCAACTGGCCGAGGATGAGCATGTGCTGGTGATGGTGCAGCACCACATCGTCTCCGATGGCTGGTCGATGCAGGTGATGGTGGAGGAACTGGTGCAGCTCTACGCCGCCCATAGCCAGGGCCATGACCTGCAACTCCCGGAACTGCCGATCCAGTACGCCGACTACGCGCTGTGGCAACGCGGCTGGATGGAAGCCGGGGAACAGGCGCGCCAACTCGCGTATTGGCAGGCCCTGCTGGGCGGCGAGCAACCGGTGCTGGAATTGCCGCTTGACCGCCCGCGCCCGGCGCAGCAAAGCCATCGCGGTGCAAGCCTGCAGGTGCATCTGCAACCGACGCTGGTGGCGGGGCTCAAGCGCCTGGCGCAGCAAGAGGGTGTGACCGCGTTCATGCTGCTGCTGGCGTCGTTCCAAGCCCTGTTGTATCGCTACAGCGGGCAGTCGGATATCCGCATTGGCGTGCCGAACGCCAACCGTAACCGTGTCGAAACCGAGCGGCTGATCGGCTTCTTCGTCAACACCCAGGTACTCAAGGCTGACCTTGACGGGCAGATGAGCTTTGCCGAGCTGCTGCAACAAACCAAACGCCGCGCCCTGGAGGCCCAGGCTCATCAGGACCTGCCGTTCGAGCAACTGGTGGTGGCATTGCAGCCTGAACGCAGCTTGAGCCATAACCCGTTGTTCCAGGTGATGTTCAACCACCAGACCGAGGCCCAGGCCGGCCGCGAAGGCCAACAGTTGCCGGGCCTGCGTGTGGTGGAACTGGACTGGGACAGCCAGACCACCCATTTTGACCTGAGCCTGGACACCCATGAATCCGCCGACGGGCTTTGGGCCGCGCTGACCTACGCCACCGACCTGTTCGATGCCGCCACCATCGAGCGCTTGGCGCAACATTGGCAGCACCTGCTGCAGGCGGTGGTGAGTGCACCCCGCAGCCGCCTCTGTGAACTGCCGATGGCGAGCGCCGCTGAGCAACACAGGATGCTCCAGGACTGGAACACCCCGGCGGGTGTCACCCCCGTTGAGGCTGTACACCGGCTGTTTGAAGCCCAGGCTGATCAGCAGCCGGAACGTCAGGCCCTGGCCCTGGATGAGCAGGCCCTCAGCTATGGAGAGCTGAACCGTCAGGCCAACCGCCTGGCGCATTACCTGCTGGCCCAGGGCGTCGGCCCCCAAGGGCTGGTGGGGATCGCCGTGGAGCGCTCTTTTGCCATGGTGGTCAGCTTGCTCGCGGTGCTCAAGACAGGAGCGGCCTATGTGCCGCTGGACCCTGAGTACCCCCGCGAACGCCTGGCGCATATGCTTGAGGACAGTGGTGTGGGCCTGGTGTTGACCCAATCCCACCTGCATGGGCGTCTGCCGTTGCCGGCCCGGGTGCTGGCAGTGGACATCGACCGGGTCCAGGCGCAGTTGGCGTTGTGTGCCGACAGTAATTTACCGGTTGATGTCGAGCCCCAGAGCCTGGCGTATGTGATCTACACCTCCGGCTCCACAGGCAAGCCCAAGGGGGTTGCCATCAGCCAGGCTGCACTGAGTGAGTTTGCTGGCATCGCGGCGGATTACTCGCAACTGGTTGCCCAGGACCGAGTGCTGCAGTTTGCCACCTTGAACTTCGACGGTTTCGTCGAGCAGCTATATCCAGCCCTGACCCTCGGCGCCACCGTGGTACTGCGTGGCCCGCAGTTATGGGACGGTGCCGAGCTGTATCGGCAGATCATCGCCCAGGGCATTACCCTGGCCGACTTGCCCACGGCCTACTGGAAGCTGTTCCTGCAAGATTGCCTGGCAGCAGGCCCAAGGACCTATGGTGCTTTGCGCCAGATCCATATCGGCGGCGAAGCCATGCCGTTGGACGGCCCACTATTGTGGCAGCGCGCCGGGCTCGGCCATGTGCGCTTGCTCAATACCTACGGGCCTACCGAGGCCACCGTGGTTTCCAGCGTGCTGGACTGCACTGACCCGAGCGCCGTCGGCGCCGGCGGTGCCAGCCCCATTGGCCGGGCGCTGCCAGGGCGTGGCCTGTATGTGCTGGACCGTGACCTGAACCTGCTACCGCTGGGCGCCGTGGGTGAACTCTATATCGCCAGTGCCAATGGCTTGGCCCGTGCGTATTTGCAACGGCCAGGCCTGACCGCCGAGCGCTTTGTCGCTGATCCGTTCAGCCCATCCGGCGAGCGCCTGTACCGCACCGGCGACCTGGCGCGTTATCGCGCCGATGGTGTGGTGGAATATGTCGGGCGGGTCGATCACCAGGTCAAGGTCCGTGGCTTTCGCATAGAACTGGGTGAGATCGAAACCGTGCTGCTGGCCCAGGACAGCGTGCGTGAAGCGCTATTGCTGGCTGCCGACAACCAACTGCTGGCCTACCTGGTGCCTGCGCAGACGCTGCCTGAAACCGAGCGCGCCGAGGTTGGTGAACAGTTGATGGCCACCTTGCGCGACCACCTGCCGGACTACATGGTGCCGGCGCACCTGATCTTCCTCGACCGCATGCCGCTCAACCCCAACGGCAAGCTGGATCGCCAGGCCCTGCCCAAGCCAGATGCCAGCGTGGAACAACAGGATTGGCGAGCGCCGGTCACCCCGTTGCAACAACAGGTGGCGGCGATCTGGGCGGCTATTCTGGGGGCCGAACGGGTGGGCTTGAACCAGCACTTCTTCGAACTGGGAGGGCATTCCCTGTTGGCAATGCAGGTGGTGTCACGCATCCGCCAGACCCTGAGCCTGGAAGTGCCGCTCAAAGCCGTGTTCGAACACCCGCGGCTGGAGGCGTTTGTCGCGGCCTTGCAAACCCAGGAGAGCCTATTGCCAACGGCGCCGGCCCTACTGCCGGCGGGGCGCGTGCAGCCGTTGCCACTGTCTTACGCCCAGGAGCGACAATGGTTTCTCTGGCAACTGGAACCCCACAGCGCGGCGTATCACATTCCCAGCGCGCTGCGCCTGAAAGGGCAATTGGACCTGGCTGCGTTGCAACGCAGTTTCGATAGCTTACTGGCGCGTCATGAAAGCCTGCGCACCCATATCCGCCAGGATCACGACGGCGCGGTGCAAGTGATTGAGCCGCCAATGTCCTTGCCGATCACCCAGGCTGATGTCGATGACGCCCAGCTCAAAGCCAGGGTGCAAGCGCTGATCGCCCATCCGTTCGACCTGCAACAAGGCCCGTTGCTGCGCGTCACGCTGTTGCGCCTGGCCGCCGACGAGCATGTGTTGGTGTTGGTGCAGCATCACATCGTCTCCGATGGTTGGTCGATGCAGTTGGTGGTCGAGGAACTGGTGCAGTTGTATGCCGGTTACAGCCAAGGCCAGGACGTGCAGTTGCCGGCGCTGCCGATCCAGTATGCCGACTACGCCGTATGGCAGCGCAGCTGGATGGACGCCGGTGAGAAGCAACGTCAACTGGCCTACTGGCGTGAACTGTTGGGCGGTGAGCAGAGCGTGCTGGAGTTACCGTTCGATCACCAGCGCCCGGCTGTGCAGAGCCACCGCGGCGCGCGCCTGGCGTTCGAGCTGGCGCCCGAACTCACCCAGGGGCTCAAGGCTTTGGCCCACCAGCAGGGCGTGACCCTGTTCATGTTGTTGCTGGCATCGTTCCAGACCTTGTTGCACCGCTACAGCGGCCAGGAAGAAATACGTGTCGGCGTGCCGATTGCCAACCGCAATCGCAGCGAGACCGAGCGCTTGATTGGTTTCTTCGTCAACACCCAGGTGCTCAAGGCGGATGTGCATGGGCAGATGAGTGTCGAGCAGTTGCTGCAGCACGTTCGGCAACGCGCCCTGCAAGCCCAGGCCCACCAGGATTTGCCGTTCGAACAACTGGTGGAAGCCCTGCAACCTGAGCGTAGCCTGAGCCACAACCCGCTGTTCCAGGTCATGTTCAATCATCAGACTGACATCGGCCAGGCTCAGGTTCAGCACCAATTGCCAGGGCTGCGGGTAGAAGGGCTGGACTGGGACAGCAAGACCGCACATTTCGACCTGGACCTGGATATTCAGGAGTCCACCGAAGGTATATGGGCCACCTTGGGTTATGCCCAGGACCTGTTCGAAGCCAGCACCGTGCAACGCATGGCGCGTCACTGGCAGAACCTGCTGCAAGGTATGGTCGCCAACCCACGGCAGCAGCTCAGCCAGTTAAGCTTGCTGGACGCGACCGAACAACAACAGATCCTGCAACTGTGGAACCGCACGGAGTCTGGCTTTTCGGCCGAGCGCCTGGTGCATCAACTGTTTGCCGATCGCGCCCGGGCAAACCCGACTGCGGTGGCGGTGAAGTTCGACGCGCAAACCCTGAGCTACGGCGAACTGGATCGCCAGGCCAACCGCCTGGCCCATGCCCTGATCGCTCGTGGCGTCGGCCCGGAAGTGCGGGTGGCCATCGCCATGCCGCGCAGTGCCGAAATCATGGTGGCGTTCCTGGCGGTGATGAAAGCCGGCGGTGTGTATGTGCCGCTGGATATCGAATACCCGCGTGATCGCCTGCTGTACATGATGCAAGACAGTCGTTCGAAATTGCTGTTGACCCATTCGGCCGTGCAACACCGGTTGCCGATCCCGGACGGCCTCGACGCCTTGGCGGTGGATCAGGTGCAAGCCTGGTCGGATTACAGCGATACGGCCCCGACTGTGGCGCTGGACGGCGACAACCTCGCCTACGTGATCTACACCTCCGGGTCCACCGGTTTGCCCAAGGGCGTGGCGGTGTCACACGGCCCGCTGGTGGCGCATATCATCGCCACTGGCGAGCGCTATGAAACCTCCCCGGCCGATTGCGAACTGCACTTCATGTCCTTCGCCTTCGACGGCTCCCACGAAGGCTGGATGCACCCGCTGATCAATGGCGCCAGCGTGTTGATCCGTGATGACAGCCTGTGGCTGCCGGAATACACCTATGAGCAAATGCATCGCCACAACGTGACCATGGCGGTGTTCCCACCGGTGTACCTGCAACAGTTGGCCGAACATGCCGAGCGCGACGGCAACCCGCCGGCGGTGCGGGTGTACTGCTTTGGCGGTGATGCGGTGGCCCAGGCCAGCTATGACCTGGCGTGGCGCGCGCTGAAACCCAAGTACCTGTTCAACGGCTACGGCCCGACGGAAACCGTGGTCACACCGCTGTTGTGGAAGGCACGCAAGGGCGACCTATGTGGCGCCGTCTACGCGCCCATCGGCACTTTGTTGGGTAACCGCAGTGGCTACGTGTTGGATGCGCAACTGAACCTGCAACCCATCGGCGTAGCCGGCGAGTTGTACCTGGGCGGCGAGGGCGTGGCCCGGGGTTATCTGGAGCGTCCGGCGTTAACCGCCGAACGCTTCGTGCCGGACCCGTTCGGCAAGCCCGGCATTCGCGTATATCGCAGCGGCGACCTGACCCGCGGGCGTCCGGATGGCGTAGTGGATTACCTGGGGCGTGTCGATCATCAGGTGAAGATCCGCGGTTTCCGTATCGAACTGGGGGAAATCGAAGCGCGCTTGCGTGAGCAAGCCAGTGTCGGTGAAACCGTGGTGGTGGCCCAGGAGGGGCCGACCGGCAAACAACTGGTGGCCTATGTCGTACCACTGGACCCGACGCTCCTGGGTGATGCTGTCGCTCAATCAAACGGTCGCGAAACCTTGCGGCGCGCCTTGAAAACCCGCTTGCCGGACTACATGGTGCCGACGCATTTGATGTTCCTTGAGCGTATGCCGCTGACCCCCAACGGCAAGCTCGACCGCAAGGGGTTGCCGCTGCCGGATGTGAGCCAGATGCAGCAGGTGTATGTGGCGCCCGAGAGCGAGTTGGAGCAGAAGATCGCCGCGATCTGGTCCGATGTGCTACGCCTGCCACAGGTGGGCCTGCATGATAATTTCTTCGAGCTGGGCGGCGATTCGATCATTTCGATTCAACTGGTCAGCCGCGCCCGCCAGGCGGGTGTGCGTTTCACGCCCAAGGAGTTGTTCCAGCATCAGACGGTGCAGAGCCTGGCGACGGTCGCGAGGGAAGGCGACGGTGTGGTGCAGATGGATCAGTCGCCGCTGACTGGCGATTTGCTGTTGTTGCCGGTGCAACACAGTTTTTTTGCCGATGAGATTACCCAGCGTCATCACTGGAACCAATCTGCGGTGCTGCAACCGCACCAGCCGTTGCAGGTACCGCTGTTGTTGGCCGCACTGCAGGCGTTGATCGTGCATCACGATGCCTTGCGCAGCACCTTTGTCGAGGGCGCACAGGGCTGGAGCGCGGCCTACCGTGGTCCGGATCAGCACCAGGCTGAACAAGTGCTATGGCAAACCACATTGAACAGCGTCGAAGAACTTGAGGCTTTGGGCGAAGAGGCCCAACGCAGTCTCGACTTAGGCGCAGGCCCGTTATTGCGTGCGGTGTTGGCGCAGTTGGCCGACGGTTCACAGCGCTTGTTGCTGGTGATCCATCACTTGGTGGTGGACGGTGTGTCGTGGCGCATCCTGCTTGAAGACTTGCAAAGCACGTATCAGCAACTGGCCCAAGGCGCCCCTGTGACACTGCCAGCCAAGACCAGCGCCACCCGCGCCTGGGCTGCTCGCCTGCAGACCTACGCCCACAGCCCGGCGTTACAACACGAGCTGGCTTGGTGGCAGGCGCAATTGCAGGGCAGTCCGGTCGGCTTGCCGGGCGCCGATCCACAGGCGAGCCTGAGCAACCAACTGGCCCTGAGTGTGAGCACACACCTGGATGCCACCTATACTCGGCGCTTGCTGCACGACGCGCCGAGTGCCTATCGCACCCAGATCAATGACCTGCTGTTGACTGCCCTGGCGCGAGTTATTACGCGCTGGAGCGGCGAGGCTTCGACGTTGATCCGGCTTGAAGGTCATGGCCGCGAAGATCTGTTCGATGACATCGATCTGACTCGCACTGTCGGTTGGTTCACCAGCCTTTACCCCGTGCAACTGGTACCGGCCGATTCCCTGGCTGCTTCCCTCAAGCGCATCAAGGAGCAGCTGCGAGCCGTACCCGACAAGGGCCTGGGGTTCGGTGCCCTGCGTTACCTGGGTAATGCCGCAACGCAACAGGCGTTGGCGGCCTTGCCGCAGCCACGTATCACCTTCAACTATCTGGGGCAGTTCGATGCCAGCTTCGACAGCGGCGAACAGCCAGGACTGTTCACGCCGACCGCTGATGCCAGCGGTGCCGAGCAAAGCCCGCAGGCACCTTTGGGCAACTGGCTGGAAATCAACGGTCAGGTCTATGGTGGCGAGCTGAAGTTGAACTGGAGTTTCAGCCAGGCGATGTTCGGTGAAGCAACCGTCAAATGCTTGGCCGACGACTATGCCTTGGAACTCAAGGCTCTGATTGATCATTGTTGTGAGTCGGCGCATCAGGGCGTGACGCCGTCGGACTTCCCGTTGGCGCGGTTGTCCCAGGACCAGTTGGATGGCTTGGCACTGAACGTGGCTGAGGTCGAAGACCTGTACCCATTGTCACCCATGCAGCAAGGCATGCTGTTCCAATCGCTGTACGGCGAAGGTTCGGGTGACTACATCAACCAGATGCGCATTGATGTGCAGGGCCTGGATGTGGCGCGCTTCCACCAGGCCTGGCAGGTGGCGGTGCAACGCCACGAGATCCTGCGTAGCGGTTTTGTCTGGCAGGCGGAACTTGAACAGCCTTTGCAGGTGGTCTACAAGCAGGTGCGCCTGCCGTTTATGGCGTTGGATTGGCAGACCCGTAAGGACTGCAACCAGGCCCTGGATGAGCTGGCCGAGTCGGCACGCACCCAGGGTTTTGTCCTGGAGCAGGCACCGCTGTTGAGCTTGACGCTAGTACGCACGGGGGCGACGAGCTACCACCTGATCTACACCAATCACCACATTTTGATGGATGGCTGGAGTGGTTCGCAGCTGTTCGGCGAGGTGTTGCAACAGTATGCCGGTGAGCCGCTGCCAGCGCCTACCGGGCGGTACCGCGACTACATCGCCTGGCTGCAGGCACAGGACAAAGCCGTCAGCCAGGCGTTCTGGCAGGCGCAACTGGTCAACTTGCAGGCGCCCACGCGCCTGGCCGATGCCATAGAGACTGAGGTGGATGCGGCCCAGGCGGTGAATGGCGAGCATCGCTTGAGCCTGGATGCTGCGCAAACCGAACACCTCAAAGCCTTCGCCCAACGTCACAAGGTGACCCTCAATACCCTGGTGCAAGGCGCCTGGTTGTTGCTGTTGCATCACCACACCGGGCAAGCCACCGTAGCATTCGGCGCCACGGTAGCAGGGCGTCCGGCGGAACTGCGTGGGATTGAACAGCAGGTCGGCTTGTTCATTAACACGCTGCCGGTGGTGGCGACGCCGGATGCGCAAATGTCGGTCAGCCATTGGCTGGAGCAACTTCAGCAACAGAACGTTGGCTTGCGTGAGCATGAACACACGCCGCTGTTCGAGATCCAGCGTTGGGCCGGGCTGGGTGGAGAGGCGCTGTTCGACAGTATCCTGGTGTTCGAGAACTACCCGGTGTCCGAGGCGCTGGAGCAGGGCGCACCGTCGGGGCTGCGTTTTGGCGCAGTGCACAGCCTGGAACAGACCCACTATCCATTGACCGTGTTGTTGGCTATTGGCCAGACACTGGGCTTGGAGTTCAATTACTCCCGCCACGCTTTCAGCGGCGCGCATATCCAGCGCTTGGCCGAGCACTTCCAGCAGTTGCTGCTGGCCCTGGCCAGCGACGGCAGTCAACGCCTTGGCGCGTTGCCCTCAGTGGCGCAGGCCGAGCGGCAGTGGGTATTGCATGATTGGAATGCGACTGCGGTGGATTACCCGCTGGATCAAGCGGTCCACACGCTGATCGAGGCTCAGGTGCTGCGTACACCGGATGCACCTGCCTTGATTTTCGCGGGGCAAGCCTTGAGTTACAGCGCGTTGAACGCCCGGGCCAATCGCCTGGCGCATCGCTTGATGGCGGCCGGGGTTGGCCCGGATGTGTTGGTGGGGCTGGCGGCAGAGCGCTCGGTGGAGATGGTAGTTGGCCTGTTGGCGGTGCTCAAGGCCGGTGGCGCTTATGTGCCGCTGGACCCCGAGTATCCTCGTGATCGCCTGGCCTACATGCTGCAGGACAGTGGTGTGCAACTGCTGTTGACCCAGGCTCATCTACTGGCGCAACTGCCGGTTCCCGCCGGTGTACAAACCCTGGTGCTGGAATGTGGCGATACTTGGCTGGAAACCTTCAGCAGCCACAACCCGAATATCCCGGTGCACGGCGAAAGCCTTGCCTATGTGATCTACACCTCCGGCTCCACCGGTCAGCCCAAGGGCGCTGGCAACCGCCATATCGCGCTGACCAACCGCCTGTGCTGGATGCAACAGGCATATGGGCTCACGCCGCACGACAGCGTGTTGCAGAAAACTCCGTTCAGCTTTGACGTGTCGGTGTGGGAGTTTTTCTGGCCGCTGATGACCGGCGCGCGTCTGGTAGTGGCGGCACCGGGCGATCATCGTGATCCAGCCAGGCTGGTACGGCTGATCAACGAGCAACAGGTCACCACCTTGCATTTCGTGCCTTCCATGTTGCAAGCGTTCTTGCAAGACGCGGCGGCTACTTCATGCCAGAGCCTGCAACACATCGTTTGCAGTGGGGAAGCGTTGCCTGCGGATGCCCAGCAACAGGTGTTCGTCAAATTGCCCCACGCCGGCTTGTACAACCTGTACGGCCCTACCGAAGCCGCTATCGACGTAACCCATTGGACCTGTGTCGAGGAAGGTCGCGACGCCGTACCTATTGGCCGACCCATTGCCAACCTGGGCTGCTACGTGCTGGACGACAACCTGGAACCTGCGCCAGTGGGCGTGCTGGGCGAACTGTATTTGGGCGGTATTGGCTTGGCGCGGGGTTATCACCGCCGTGCGGCACTTACCGCCGAGCGGTTTGTGACCGACCCGTTCGGCAGCGGCACACGTCTGTATCGCACCGGTGACCTGGCGCGTTATCGCGACGATGGCGTGATTGAATATGCCGGGCGCATCGATCACCAGGTCAAACTGCGCGGCCTGCGCATAGAGTTGGGCGAAATCGAAGCGCGCCTGCTGGAGCTCGACAATGTCCGCGAAGCCGCGGTGCTGGCGGTGGACGGTACCCACCTGGTGGGTTACCTGGTGCTGCAACAGCCCCTTGAAGAGTGGAAGGCAGGGGTAGTTGCACACCTGGCCGAGCAGTTGCCCGACTACATGGTCCCGGCGCAGTGGGTGGTACTGGCGCAGATGCCGTTGAGCCCGAACGGCAAGCTGGACCGTAAGGCGTTGCCCAAGCCAGAGGCTCACGGTGCCGCGCAATTCCAGGCGCCCGTTAGCGAGATCGAGCAGCAAATCGCAGCGGTCTGGAGCGAGGTGCTGGAGGTGGAGCGCGTAGGGCTCAACGACAACTTCTTCGAGCTCGGTGGCCATTCATTGCGAGTGTTGATGCTCAAGGAGCGAATTCGCAAGGTCAGCGGCGTGAACCTGTCTGTCAGCCAACTGATGCTTAACCCTACTGTGGCGGGACAGGTCAAATGCCTGCAGGGCAATAGCCGGTCTTCGTTGATCGTCAAGCTCAACCAGCAGACGCAAGGCACGCCGTTGTTCCTGTTCCACCCAAGCTTCGGCTCGGTGCATTGCTACACCGCGATTGCCCTGGCCTTGCGCGAGCAGCGCCCGGTGTTCGGGGTCATGTGTCGTGCCTTGGCCGAATTGGGCGCCACGGTGCCGCAATGGCAGGTAATGGTCGAGGACTACACCGCGCAATTGTTGGTGGCCCAACCCGAAGGCGCGTTCCGCGTGGGTGGCTGGTCATTGGGCGGCAACCTGGCGATGGAGGTCGCCTACGGCCTGGAGCAAGCCGGCCGAGAAGTGGAGTTTGTCGGCTGGATCGACGCTGCGCCGCCGCAATGGGTCACACCCTATTGGGACGCAGTGGTGGTCGAGGACGCTCGCGAGATCTCAGCCAATGAGCGCCGCGCAGCGTTGCTGGGGGTTATGTTTCCTGAGTTCGCCGAGTCCATCCAACACGCCTGGCAGCAATGCCAACGGGATAGCGAGGATGAAACGGGACAATGGCGGGAATTTGTGAATTGGGCTGAACAGTCTTTGGGCGAAGCCTTCACGGTGATCAAGGATGAATTACTGCGTGGCAATGAGGCGCAGATTTCCTGGGACGTTGACCGGGCACTCAGTGAGCGTTTGCTGCAAGCTGACTTCAAGCCGATCAAGGCGCCCGTCACTTGTTGGTGGGCGTCCATGAGCCGGGCAGGGCGCTTCAAGGACCTGATCGAGCAGCAAATGGCAACGGTGATCAGCCAAGGGCGCATCGAGCGCTCAGTGATGATTGAGACCGATCATGATGGCATTATCGACAGCGCGGTGTTTATCAGCAGTTTGGTAGAGGCGTTGAGGTAAGCCGCCGCTCAATCACAAAAACCCGGATCCAGTGTCCGGGTTTTTTTATGCTCCAATCCCTCTTCGCCAGTATCTCTGCACGCCCAAAAAAAAGCCCGGTGAGCATGGGGTGCTCACCGGGCGTTTGATCGATCGACGCGTGGAATCAGAAGTCCCAGCGCGTGCTGACCATCACATTACGTGGCTCACCGTAGGCGGCCGAGTTATAGAAGCCCACGTTGGTGTAGTAAGACTTGTCGAAGATGTTGTTGAAGTTGACGGTAGCCGACAGGTTCTTGGTGACCTGGTAGCGGGTCATCAAATCCACCAACCAGTAGGACTCCTGGGTGATGTCCTGGTTTTTCTCAAGTGGCCCGTTCCAGATCTCGTTCCAACCTTTGGTCTGCCAGCGTACACCGCCACCGATGGTGAACTTGTCCAGGTCGCCCTTGAGTTTGTAGGTGGTGTTCAGATTGACCTGATGCTCGGGTTCGAAGGTGGAGAGTTTCTTGTCGTCTTCGTCTCGTACGATCTTGTGGGTGTAGCCACCTTGAAGTTGCCAGCCTGGGCTCAACTCACCGGAAATTTCCGCTTCGTAGCCTTTGGTGACGGCCTTGGAGCTCTTGAACGCCCAGTTGTTCGGGGCAGGTGTCTGGTTGTTGTAGGCGTCATCCGAGATGGGGCGATTAGTCTCATGCACTTCGAAGTAAGCGATGCTGGTGTTGAGGCGGCCATCGAAAAACTCGCCTTTCAGGCCCAACTCGTAGTTCTGCCCTTCGTCTGGCTCCAGCAGCTTCTCGTTACGGTCCTTATAGGTGCTTTCCTGAGGTTGGAAAATATCGGTGTAGCTGGCGTATACCGAGAAGTTGTCGTTGAGGTCGTAGATCACACCGGCGTAAGGAATGAACCGCCCGGTTTCCTTGTAGGAAGGGTTGTTGCCAGTCACGTGATAGTTGGCCACGCGCCCACCCAGGATCACGTTCAGGTCGTCAATCACGTTGAAACGCGCGGTCAGGTAATACCCGGTTTGACGGATAGTGTCGTCGATGTGCTGTTGGGCAGGGCCGTAAATAGGCTTGGCGATATGGCCGTTCCAGTTATAGAAATCGACCTTGTTACCGCCAGGCCATTCCGGCGACCAGTACCCCTTGCCTTGCCAGCGTGAGGTGCCGATCGAGCCGCCCACCACCAGTTCATGCTCGCGGCCAAACAGGCTGAAAGGGCCGGTGGCGTAGAGGTCGGCCGAGGTGCTCTTGGTCTCGCCGGTGTATTTCTGCCCGTTGATCTCAGCGGTGCCATCGGCTGCCGGCTGGACGAATTGGATCGAACCCAGATCGGCGTGGTAACCGTTGATCTTGTGGTCGAGCTGGAATTTGGTCACCCAGCCGTCGCCCAGGTCATGCTCGAGCATGGCAAAGGCGGTACGCGTGTTTTGCTCCCACGAGCTCCAGGTGGTGCCGTTGTTGTAGGAGCGCGGCATTTTGTTGATGCTGCCATTGGAGTTGACCAGCGGGAAGGAGCCGGACCAACTGGAACCCTGTGGAATGTTGTCCTGGTAATCGAAGCCCACCGTCAGCATGGTATCGGGAGACAGGTCGAACTCGGTGATGCCGTAGTAGGTTTCGGTCTTGCGCGAGTAGTGGTCCATAAAGGACTTCTTGTCCTGATACGCAGCCACCGCACGGCCACGGATATTGCCGCTGTCGGTCAAGGGGCCACTGACATCCACTTCGCTGCGGTAGTTGTCCCAGGAACCCGCCCCCAATTGCACATGGCCCTTGAATTGCGCGGTTGGCTTCTTGCGGATCAAGTTGATGGTCGCACCCAGGGAACCGGCACCGTTGAGCAGGCCGGTAGCGCCCTTGAGGACTTCAACACGGTCGTAGATCGCCATGTCGCTCAGGGTGTTGCCCGCCGAATAGCCGACGTTACGCACAGTCGATGGAATACCGTCGTACTGGAAACTATTGACCGAAAAACCACGGGAATAGTAGTTGGTGCGGTCGGAGTCGTAGGCGGAAACGGTGATGCCCGGAGTATGGCGCATCACGTCATCCATGTTGTTGAGGCCAAAATCCTCGATGTGCTGGCGAGTCACCACAGTGATCGACTGCGGAGTTTGCCGTGGGGTCAACGTCAAACGTGTAGCCGTGGCAATTGTGCCAGGCGTGTAGGAACCAGAACCTTCGGTGACGTTGCCCAAGTAGTTGCCAGTCACTTGCGTCGGGCTCAGCTCCAGCCCGCCACCGCTACCAGCAGCAGTGACGGTCAAGGTATTGCCATTGAGGTTATAGGTAGTCTGGCTACCGGCCAGCAATGCAGCTATGGCCTGCTGCGGCTGCATCTTGCCCTTGACGGCGGGGCTGTTCTTGCCCTGCACATCGCCCGGGCTGTAGAGCACTTGCACATTGGTCTGGCGGCCAAATTCCTGCAGTGCGCTCCCCAGCGACTGCGCAGGAATATTCAACTCGATCTCCTGGGCCTGCACATAGCCTGCAATCGGCATCGACACAGCCAACGCCAAGGCACTGGGCAAGAGGTTGATGTTCAGGGCCCGGCGCATGGATAGCGCTTTGCTCAGGGGGCTGAGACCGAGTCGTGCTGGCATGGATGCTTTCTCTTCTATGTTTTAAGTGGGCAATTCTAAGTGTTTATTGAGGTTAGTTCTCATTACCACTAGTGAGACGTTCCTACTTCGCAAAACCGGAAAAAATTATTCCGGTACTTCATGCAGGCTCCATCTCATGCACCACCTGACCGGCGCGCAGGCGCACCAGATGATCGGCGATGTCGAAATAACGATCATCGTGGCTGATCACGATGATGGTCTTGCCCAGGCGTTTGAGGTCCGGCAGCAGCTCGGTGTAGAAGATGCGGCGGAAGGCCGGGTCCTGGTCGGCGGCCCACTCGTCGAACACCAGTACCGGGCGCTCTTCCAGCCAGGCATTGACCAGGGCCAGGCGCTTGCGTTGGCCGGTGGACAGGTCAGTGGTGCTGAACACGCCGTCCTTGACGCTGACCTTGTGCGCGATTTCCAGGCGCTCAAGGTATTTGGTGGCGCTGTCCAGGGACTGGGTGGCGCTGCCTTGTACCAGGTCATCGAACAGGTAATAGTCGGAAAACACGGTGGTAAACAACTGGCGATAATCGTCGCGCTCTGGGTCGGTCACCGCTGTACCGTTGAGCAGGATCTCACCCGCCTGAGGTGGATACAGGCCCAGCAGCAGCTTGATCAGGGTGGTCTTGCCGCTACCATTCTCGCCCACGACAAACACGATATCGCCTTGCTTGATGCTCAGGTTGATCGGCCCCAGGTGGAACGGTTGGCTGCCTTCAACCGCTGGCGGGCTGTAGCTGACGCCGCGCAGTTCAAGGCTGTTGACCACAGGCTTCGGCGCTTCACTGTCGTCCATCAACAAGTGGGGCTCGGGCGAAGAAAAACGTTCCGACAGTTCGCTGATGCGCCCGAAGGCAATCTTCGCCTTGCCAACCACGGGCAAGTAACCCAGCAGGTGCTCCAACGGGCCTTTCATATACAGCAGTACCAGCACGAAGCCGGTAATCACCGTGGGGTCGGGGTTGGGGTTGTAGGCCTGCATCGCCAGGGCCAGGCCGATGACCACGAAGAACAGCATCGAGCCAAAGGTCTTGGCCAGGATATAGATGTTGACTGAACGCACCTGGATATCGCTGATGCGGTCTGCGGTTTCCTGGATGCGGTGGGTGTTCATGCGAAACCGCCGCGGACGGTGCATGCGCAGTTCCTTGGCTCCCGAAGCAATCGCATTGTAGTAACGCTGCAATTCATCTTCGTGGCTACGGGCCAGATCGAAGCCCTGGATGCCTTTGCCGCCCGCGATGAATTGCACGGCGCTGCCGATGATGATTGCGACCACCATCATCAGGAACATCGGCACGGACAGGTAAGCCAGGTAACCCAGGCATCCCAGGGTAACGGTGGCGGCGATGGCCAGGGGCGTGAAGGCAAAGGAAAAGTCGCTGATGGTGTCCACGTCGTGGGTCAGCACCGGGATCAGGCGGTGAGAGCGATATTGCTCGATCTGCCCGATGGGCGCTGACAGCACCTTTTCACCCAGGTCCTTGCGCAGGGCGGCAATGATCCGTTGCCCGACGTAGTTGGTGCCGATGTCGGAAATGATCGAGCTGACCAGCGCCACCACGCACAACGCGGCGAAGGTTAACACCACACCCTGAGTCATCCCCCCCGCCGAATGCAGGGCATTGTTAATCGTCGCCAACAGCAAGGTAATGGCCAGGCCGCCCGCCATGCCAAGGGCGACGGAGACCGTCACGATGGTGCGAAAGGGCCTGAGCAATGCGAGCAAACCTTTGAAGGCGCCGCGCTTGGGGTCGGTCATAAATACTTCCCGGAAAGTGAAAAGAGGGGGCTGGGCACACAGACCCTTACCCATGACAAACGAAGCTGTGGCGTGACTATTTAGCGCGGCGTGCCGGACGGTGGCAGTGAGCGATAAATTGCCCGGGGCCTGGTTCGTTCTTGTTCTGTAGGCGCACGTGTATCAATGCCGTGCGTGGCCCTTTGAGCGAGAGCGAAACACATGACGAAAAAGAACCTGGTGTATGTCTGGTCCCTGAGAAATGCCGCCGCCGACAAGGCGGGGCAGCCGGTGGCCTATAAAGACCACGAGCGCTATATGAAATCGGTGCTGGAGTTTCTGGTGGGCTCGCTCAACGACACGTCGCTGGGCGAGGCTTACAACCTCGTAGGCGTGGTGTATGACGACGATGAGCACAACCCGCGGGACCAGCAGTTGGTGGCGGACTACGGCTTCGCCTACCAGCCGGGTCGCCAGTGGCTGTACCCAGCGGACTTGCGTGTGCAGGGCACGTTGGTCAACGACCTGCTGCTCAGCGTGCCGTCGACCTATCGTCGCCTGCCACGAGGCAGCGCCGAACATGTCGCCGGCAAGCAGGATTTCGAGCGTCGCCTGCATGACACCCTAGTGGAGTTGAAGGCTGACATCGTGGTGCTGGATGGTTTGCTGGTGATCCTCGACGAACTGGTGCGCCCGGGTGCGACGTTTGCGCGGCGCATCATGAACATTCATCCGGGCATCACCCGTCTCGAGTCGCCTTACGAGCGCCGTGGGGCGTACGCCACCTGGAATGCGCTGTACGGCGCACGTGGGCAGGCGATCACCGACTGGGCAACCAAAGCGACTCAGGCGTGCGAGCCGTTGTATTGGACCGGTGCGTCATTCCACTACGTGGATAACGGCATCGACTCGGGAGAGGTATTCCACGACGTGCTCAAGACCCAGATTTCGCCCGAAGACACCATCCTTGAGTTGCGCTGGAACAACTTCAACAACAGCCTGTTCCCGGCGCTGCATGAAGGCTTGGAGCTGTTGGCCAAACAAGGCTGAACATGCGGGCGCGAACCCTGTAGGAGCGAGCTTGCTCGCGAAAATCTCACAGACGCCGCGTTTATTCAGAGAGCACGCGTCATCGTTGACGTTTTTCGCGAGCGAGCTCGCTCCTACAAGGTATTAGAGCTCGCGCACGACCCGAAAGCCGATCCAGTCCCCGCGCGTCTGCGGGTAGATGTTGTTGCGATTGCCCGAGCGTGAAAACACCGGCGCCTCGCCCCAGTCATTGCCGCGAATCTGGTAGGCCTCGCAGTTGGGCTCCACCCAGGCGCTGCCATCAGTTGGCGCGCCGACGTAGTTCGGATGCTCGCAATCAGCCACCCGCTCATACACATTGCCGTGCATGTCATACATGCCAAAGGCATTCGGGGGGTAGCTGCCCACGGGCGACGAATAGCTGTAGCCGTCCGCCGGGCCGTAGGTGTTGGCGTGCTGGGCGATGCTGTAGCCCTTGCCTTCGTCGAACGGGAAGGGGAACGGGCCGGTGGTGCCGGCGCGGGCGGCGTATTCACGCTGGGCTTCGCTGACCATCTGGTACGTGTGCCCGGTCTTCTTCGACAGCCAGCTCACGTACTGCTTGATGTCGTCCATGTCCATGCACACCGCCGGCTGCCGTGGCCCCTGGGGATAGCGCGGCTTGCTGGCGATGCATTCGCGGCCGGGGCGGTCGTCGCCATTGGCGATCTTGACCCCGGTCTGGCGCACGTAGCTGTCCCATTCGCCGGCGGTGACATGGAAGCGGCTCATGGCGAACGGCTTGGCGAAGGTCACCTCGTGCATCGGGCCTTCGTCAGGCTCGCGGCCCACTTCGTCGTCCGGCGTACCCATGGTGAAGGTGCCGGCGGGAAGCACCACCATTTCCGGGCAGTCCTTGCAGTCTTTGAAGACCTTGCCCGGTTGTGGGGCAGCGGCCTGGGCCAGGCCGGGCAGCAGGGCGCCGCACAGGGCGGTGAGTGCCAATGCGGTGAGCGGTTTGAGTCGGGATGGCATCATGGAGGCGTCTCGTTCAAAGGGAAAAGGGGTCATAACCGCTGGCTCAGCAGGGTCATGAAGCGCTGGATCTCATCGGAGTTGTTAAGCAGGCCCGGCGAGGTGCGAATCACCGGGCCAACGTCACGGTCCACCGCGTCCACCACCACGCGGTTTTTCATCAGGTAGGCCGCAACGGCATCGCTGTCCCAGTTCTTGACCCGAAAGAAAGTGAATCCGGCTGACAGGTCGGGGCTGCGCGGTGTCACCAGTTCGATCTGCGGGTGGGCCAGCAGTTGGTCCTTGAGTTCGGTGTTGAGGGCATGGATACGTGCCTGCACCGGCGCCTTGCCCAGTTGCAGGTGCAGCTTGAAGGCTTCGTCGGCGGCCCAGCGATGTTCGAAGGCGTGGTAGCCGCCGGGCGTCATGGTCGTGGCGAAGTTTTTGTCTTCGGAGAAGGTCGCAATCATCGGTGTGACGTATTTGTTTTCGGTCTCGCGGGCGCATACCAGGCCGGTGCCCCGCGGGCCGAACATCCACTTGTGGGTGCCAGCGATGAAGAAGTCGCAGTGCATAGCGGGGAAGTCGAGGTCTTCCACGCCGAAGCCGTGCACACCATCGACGATATAGAGCAGGCGGTCCGGCTCGTCGCGGTTGCGGTTGTGTTCGTCCACCAGCTTGCCAATCTCACCGATGGGCAGTTTCACGCCGCTGCCGGACTGCACCCAGGTCATGCCCAGCACGCGGGTGTTGGGGCGAATGTTGCGTTGGATGTTGCCCAGCACTTCATCGGCCGAGACCTGATTGGGGTTTTTGAACAGGCGTATCTTACGAACCTGGGTTTGCTCCTTGCGTACCCGGAAGTCCAGGCTGAACGCGGTGGCGTAATGCTCATGCACCGTGGTCAGGATTTCCTGGTCGGCGCGCACCTTGATCCCGCCATAGATCATCGCCAGCCCTTCGGACGTGCTGCCGGTGAGGGCGATCTGCGCTGGCGTGGCGTTCAGGTAGCGGCCGGCCCACTCGCGTACCTGGCCCTCACGCTTCCAGGTTTCCTGCAGGTCCCAGTCCATGGCCAGGCCAGGGTTGCGGTCGATCTGTTGGCGGTAGCGTTCGATGGCCTCGCGCACGGGCCTGGGGTGCGAGGTCACCAGAAAGTTGGAAAGGTGCAGGTAATTGGGGTCTTGGTTGAACAGTTGCTTCAATCCCGTCCATGGGTCGTTCGTAACAGCGGCTACTGCCTGAGGCAGCAACGCGGTGCCCAGCGGCAGGCTCGCGGCAAAGACGCCGGCCTGCTTGAGAAATGTACGGCGGTCGGTCATGGACTTACTTCGTGGTGGTTAGCGATTGGCCAATGGCTTGGCGGCTTTTTGTACCTGGTCCCACACCCGCAGGAAGTTGCCTCCCCACAGCTTGGCGATATCGGCTTCGGAGTAGCCGCGCTGGATCAGTTCGGCAGTGACGTTGCGCACCTCGCCGACGTTCTCCCAGCCCTGGAGGCCGCCGCCGTCGTTGAAGTCCGAGGCAATACCGACATGATCGATGCCGATCTTGCGCACGGTGTAGTCGATGGCGTCGCCCAGGTCCTTGAGGGTGGCCTTGGGTTCTTCCTCGAGAATGCCGTACAGCGCGCTGGCGTATTGGCCGAAGCGTTGCTCGGGCCAGGCGGCAATGATTGCATCGCCGGGCATCAGGGCCATGGCCAGGTTGGGCAGTGGCGGCAGGTCGAAGCGTGCGCGCAAGGTATTGAGCTTGTCCTGGGTCGGCTGGCTCAAGGGGCGCAGGTAGGCGGGGAAACCCACCACTTGCACCACGCCGCCGCTGTTCTTGATCAGTTGCAGCTCCTTGTCGCTGAGGTTGCGCGGGATGTCCACCGATGCCCGTGGCGCCGAGTGCGACGCCACCATCGGCGTGCGGCTCAGCTGCGCGACTTGCTGCAGGGCCTTGGTCGACATCTGCGACACGTCGATGATCACCCCCAGGTCATTGAGGCGATGCACCGCTTGCTGGCCGATAGGCGACAGGCCCTCGAGGGCATCGGTGGAGTCATTGAAGAACGGCAGCGGGCGCGACGAGTCGGACCAGGCGTTATTGCCGATGTAGCTGAACCCGAACATGCGCATGCCGCGTGCGGCCCACAAGTCCAGCTGGTTCAGGTCATTGCCCAAGGGGTAGGCGTTGAGCATGCTGATAAAAATCGCGAACTTGCCTTCGCCGTGCAGGCGGCGCATATCGTCCGGTGTGTAGGCAATGCCCACCTGGTTGGGAAAGTCACGCACCATGCCGGAGATGATCTTGTAGCGCACTTCCTGCTCGTGCCGGGCCTCTTCGACAAAACCGTCGGTGGGCTTGTGTGGGGCGTTGGCGCCGTTCCAGATTTCCGGCCAGCCGAAGATCGTCAGCGCGGCGCCCGACAATCGGCCGCGGGCGGCCTTGGCCAGGTCGAACTGGCCGCTGCCATCCTTGTCGGCCTCGTTGCCCGCCGTGCCGAAATCCAGGGGCAGGGTGATGTGGCTGTCGAACGACAACAGGCGATCCTGCATTTCATTGGCCTGCTTGATCACCTCCAGCGGGTAGCCGGCGTTGCCCTTGAACCACTGATCCCAGACCAGCAAGCCAGCCCCGGCGCCGATAGCGAGGGCCAGCGGCAGGCCGATATACAGCGCCTTTTTCGAACGTGATTTTGTCATTGCCATCTCAGTCAGTTGAGGCCTTTGCTATCAGGGAAGAACGAGCGATGACGGGGGAAATTTAGGTGGCGGGGGGAGGGCGGTAAATTTCATCGGGTTGCAAACGTTCTAGCTCTGATCAAGCTGTTTCCTAAGGTAGCCAATGACAATCTCTCGACGTGGGTTCATCGCAGGCCTGGCGCTGACCGGTGCAGCCGTGCCCGCGGCCTTTTATGCCCATCGCGAGTTGACGCGGGAAGAAGAGTTTCCTATCACCCCCGGCGAAGCTACGGTCGACCTCGCTGACACCCAGGGCCAGCACCTGGCGAACACCCTGCGGGGCGTCTGGAGCCTGCGCCTGGAAGGCCGCGATGCGGGCCTTGCGGGCCTGCCGCTGCATGGCCTGGAGTTGCTGCTCGACATCGCCCCCCGTGGGCGTGGCCTGCGCGGTTACCTGGACACCGCCGAGCAGCTGCGCGCTGAAGGCGAGCCGCGCTACCGGGTCTTGGGTGATGTGCTGACGGGCGAGGGCGCCGTGCTCTATTGGCGCTTGATCGACCGCGATTCAGCCGGCGGCGTGCCGGCCTATGAATTCAAGATGACCCTGGATGAAGTCTGGGCCGATTTCGGCAATGCCGGCAGCGCCACCCTCAGCGGGCACATCCTCGACCTTGAGCGGCCCCTGGCGCTGACCGAACGCGACAACCGTTTTATCGCCCACAAACAACTGTTCCCCGAAGCCCGCCAGCGCATCGGCCTCAACCCGACCTTGCTGGCCTGGCTGATTTCTCCCGAGCACCGCCTGTTTCACCAACTGTGGCACGCCACCCGCGACCAATGGCACAAGCTCTCCGAAGAAAAACGCGAGGCCCTGCGCGGCATCGGCTGGCAACCGGGGCCCCGTGGTCAGGAACGCGACGCCCGCGGCAAGCGCAAGGACCGCAATGGTTCGGGCATCGACTTCTTCTTCATGCACCGCCACATGCTCGGCACCGCACGTTCCATGCAGGACTTGCCCTCCTGGCCGCAATTCCCCGAGCCGCAACCGCCGTTGGAGCGGGATCGCCCGGGCTTTGTGCGCTACTTCGACAACCACGACGGTTTCGCACTGCCGCCCTGTTGGTCAGCGCCAGATGACGCCGACTACACCCAGTGGGTCAGCGATATCAAGGCGGCCGAGACCTACCACAGCAACTTCCAGGTGTGGGAATCCCAATACCGCGACCCGCGCTACCTGGCCAAGTTGACCCTGGGCCAACTGGGCTCGGAAATGGAGCTGGGCCTGCACGATTGGCTGCATATGCGCTGGGCCTCGGTGCCCCGCGACCCGTCCAACGGCGCCCCGGTCCCCTTCGCCCGTGACCCCGCAGACTTTGCCGCACGTTGGTATGCGCCGGAGAACGACTTTCTGGGCGACCCGTTTTCATCCCATGTGAACCCGGTGTTCTGGCATTTCCACGGCTGGATCGATGACCGCATCGAAGACTGGTTTCGTGCCCACGAGCGCTTCAACCCAGGCGAGGTGAGCCGACTGGAAGTCAACGGCGTAGCCTGGTTTGCGCCAGGTCGCTGGGTGGAAATAGGTGACCCGTGGCTGGGCCCGGACACCCACGGCTGCAGCACCACGCCGGGGCTGCAACAGGGGCGCTCGATGGAAATGGACCCGGAGATCATGAAGCTGGCCCTGCGCATTACCTTCGGTGCCGATGAAGAGCTGCTCAAGGGGCTGTTCAAACGTGTGCCGCAGCGGCCATGGTATGCGCGGCATCTGAAACTCAAACGCGAGGCTTAGCAGGTTTTTTTAAACCTGCTCTTCCTCACGCAATTGCGCACTCATCTCATCGCAACTGCGTGCCCAGTCGCTCAACCATTGCGGCATCGGCGGTGAGGTGTCGTCCAAGCCCAACTCGCGGATGAATTCGGCCGGGGGCAGGGTGCCTTTGGCGGATCGAAACAGCCCACGCATCACCACCACGCCGACCACCCGCCCATTGCTGACGAAGCGGTGCTCCATCAGGTTCCACTTGTGGTCCCAGCCGAGAATGCGGGTATGCACCTCGAATACCTCGAACAGCTTCAATTCCCGACGGAACTTGCCCCAGGTATCGCCGACTATCGGCATCGCCTTATGGCGCAGCGCCACGCGAAAGGCGCCGGTGCGCAGCACAAAATCCATGCGAGCCACATCGGCCAGGGTGAAATACCGGCCATTGGTGACATGCCGGTTCAGGTCCAGGTCCAGCGGCCAGACACGCATGCGCACCACCGAGGTAGCCAGGCCGTGAACCGGTTTGCGCCAGGGGCGGCGCAACAGCATGTGCAGTAATCGAAACCAGAGATTCATAAAAACGCCAGGCAGTTGATCAATGGCCGCACTGTACGGGGGTGGGATCGGCTAAGGTAGATGCGTAAATGACTTATTACATGCGAAAAGTGCAAGCCGGAGTTTTTACATGCATGTCACCTTGCTCCTGGCGGATCAATGTTCCGCTGCCAGTGCCACCCTGGCCATGGAAATGCTCAGTGCGGCCAATCTGTTCGCTGAAAGCCCGCCGTTTGAGGTGATGCTCGCGTCTATGGACGGCCAGCCGGTGACAGCATGGGGCGGGCAGCGCCTGCAGGTGCAGGGTTCAATGGCGCAGATCGCGCACACGGACCTGGTGCTGATTCCCGGGTTTCTCTTTACCCTCAAGGAGGCTATGCCGACGTTTGCTGCCTACGGCCCCTGGTTGCGTGAGCAGCATGGGCAGGGCGCCGTGTTGGCTTCCATGTGCACGGCGGCCTTCATGCTGGCCGAGACCGGCTTATTGCACGGCTTGCGTGCGACGACTCACTGGGCATTTGCCGGGTTCTTCCGGCGTCGATATGCCCAGGTCAGCCTGGATGAGGGGCAGATCCTTTGCGAAGACAATCGCCTGATCACGTGCGGGGGCGCTACGGCGGCGATGGACTTGATGCTGCACCTGATCCGCCGTTTCGGCTCGCCGGAGCTGGCTCATACCTGCGGCAAGTACTTGCTGATCGATGCCGGCCGCACCGAGCAGTCGGCCTACGCGATGTGGTCGCTGCCCAAAAGCCACGGTGATGCGCAGATCCTGCGTGTGCAGCATTGGTTGGAGCAGCACTTTGCGCAGTCAATGGTGATCGATGAGGTGGCCCGGCGCTTTGGTTTTGGCGTGCGTAATTTCAAGCGGCGTTTCAAGGATGCCACTGGTTGTACGCCGATTGGCTACCTGCAAACCCTGCGCCTGGAACGAGCCAAGCAGATGCTGGAGTCAACACGCATGACCCTCGCCAGCATCACGTATGCCGTGGGCTATGAGGACAGCAACTCGTTTCGGCGTCTGTTCCAGCAACGGGTGGGGATGCTGCCGGCGGCGTATCGCAAGAAGTTCCTGGTTGCCCAGGGCGACGCCTATGTACCTGACGCACCGAGGTCCTGACCTGCCTTGATGCCGGTCAGGTAAGCAGGCGCGCTGCACCAGGGTCGTGTATCACTTTTTTGCGCGGGGATTGCTCTGTGCAACACCGTGCAGCAATAGCGCCTCAAACACCCGCTGTACCCGTGGTTCGTCGCTGTGGGCCACATTGAAGCGCATTGAGTCGCGGTGGGCCGGGTCGTAGCCGAAGAGCGCGCCAGGTGCCAGTACCATGCTGCGTTTCAGGGCTTCCTGGGCCAGGAGTTCGCCGTTCACGCCAGGCGGCAGGCGTGCCCAGATGAACATCCCGCCTTCATACGCCATGGGCAGTTCGCACCCGCAGCGCTTGAGCCATTGTTCGACGCGCCCACCGGCTTCCATCAGGCGCTGCACCATGCGTTTGCGGTGCTTGGCGTAACTGCCTTCGCTGAGCATGCGGTAGACGATCTGTTCGAACAGTTCCGAGGTGACGCCGCCGCTCATCAATTTCATGTTGGTCAGGTTGGCGGCCAGTTGCGGAGCGGCCACCACATAGCTGACGCGGGTGTTGGCACTCAGGATCTTCGAGAACCCCGACAGGTAGGTGACCTGGTCCAGCCCGGCGACGGCGGCCAGGCGTGGTGGAGGGTTGGGGTGCAGGTCGCCGTAGAGGTCGTCCTCGACGATGTGGCAGTGGTACTGCTGGGTCAGTTGCAACAGGCGAAACGCTTGGCTGGGGCTGAAGGAGTGGCCGGTGGGGTTGTGCAACACGCTGGTGGTCAGATACAGGCTGGGGCGGTGTTCGGCCAGCAGCTGTTCGAGGGCGCTGAAGTCAAAGCCGTCGGGGCGGCGTGCAATGGTGATGACTTTGACGCCGTGCAGCGCCAGGTTGGCGTGGAAGTTGAAGTAGCACGGCGCGTCGAGCAGCACCGTGTCGCCGGGGCGTGCGAGCAGGCGCATGAGCATGTCCAGGCCCTGCACGGTATTGGGTGTGGTGATGATCTGTTCCACCGGTACCGACAAGCCTTCGCCGTGCAGTTTCTGTTGCAGCGCCTGGCGCAACGGCAACAGCCCCGCCGGCGTGCCCAGCCCGGCGATACGCAGTGACGGCGCACGCACTACGCTGCGCATGGCCTGGCGGATCGCTTCGCCATTGAGCCAATCCTCCGGCAAGTGCCCGCCACCGGGGCGCAGTTCGCCACTGGCGGTGGCCAAGGGCCGGCGCAATACGCTGAGCAGGTCTTGGGGCAATAGGTCCACCCAGGTCGCCGAGGCAGGGCGGGTGCTGTCCATCGCCACGAAGTAGCCGCGGCCCTGGCTCGAGGTGAGCAGGTGGCGACCGCGCAGGCGGTCCAGTGCCTCATTGAGAGTGAACTTGCTGACGCCGAGGACCTGGGTCAGTTCACGCACGGATGGCAGTTTGCTGCCCGGTGCCCATTCGCCATTTTCGATGGCCAGGCTGAACGCCTCGACGATCTGCTGGACCTTGGGCGTGCCTTCTACGAAAGCGATGGCGGATACAAACATGACGCGTCCTTGTGTTTGCCGGTGCTTTTACCGGTGAAGTTAGGCCGGATTAGGCACCACTTTACCTGCCTTGCGCAATGCCACTCCCCTAGACTGCGCGGCATCTCGCCTGGAGATGGCGATATTTCCTACACCTGAGCAATGGATTTTGCATTTCCATGAAGACTTATATGTGCGCACCCTGCGGTTTTATGTACGTAGAAGAACTGGGTATTCCGGAGGACGGAATTCCCGCAGGCACCCCTTGGGAAGAGGTGCCTGAAGATTGGACATGCCCGGATTGCGGCGTGACCAAGGCCGATTTCATGGCCATCAATCTTCCTGAACGTCAATTCGCCTGACACTCCATCAACGAAAGGAATCGTCCCATGAACAGCAAACTGATCAACGCCACCGTCCCGTTCTGCACCGGTGTGGCCCACCAGAAATACCTGGGCGCCGAAAAGGGCCTGCAAACCGCCATCGAAGGTGACTGCACCCACTGGTACATCGACGGCAGCCTGTTCGGCGAAATGGTCGATGACTGGACCGAGGCGCGTATCGAGAGCCTGCAGGCGCAAATCGCGGCCACGGGGGTCAAGCCGGTTTTCCATGGCAACTTCAAGGCGCCGTTGGGCAGTGATGTCGAAGCCTTCCGTAGTGCGGCCGTGGAGTACGTCAAAAAAGAAATCGATATCGCCAGCCGCCTGGGCGCGCCGTTGATCATTCACGGTGGTTGCATCGTCGAGCCGAAAATGGTGCTGATGGCCAAGAAGGTTGCCCTGGAGCATTATCTCAAGTCGGTGCAGGAACTGGCGCGCTATGCCGAGGCCAAGGGCACGGATATCTACCTGGAGAACCTGTCCAACTACGTCAACTATCGGCCGTTCCACTACATCTTTACCCATGAAGCCGAATACGCCTTTGTGTTCGAGCGCCTGCAAGCCCATAGCAATGTGTATTTCTTCCTCGATGCCGGCCACGCCAACATCGAGAACGGCCTGCCGGCAGAAGTGGTGCGCAAATACCACCACTTGATCAAGGGCATTTCCTTCAGCAACAACAACGGCGTGCAAGACCAGCACTTCGGCATCCATGACGGCAACTGCGATTACGCCGATGTGCTGCAGGCCATTGTCGAGACCAACTGGAAGGGGCTGGTCGCGTTTGAAACCCGCAACCAGACCGCCAAGGCTGCCCTGGCTGACCTGGCGGTGATGTACCGCGACTCCCTGACCACCGAAATCGCTGTCGCCTGATCGGCCGGGGGCGAGCGCTGGCCGCGTTCGCCCTGTTGCTGCTGTTTCTTTTTATTCAAGGTGCTGGCCATGACAAGTGCGTTAACCCTGTCTTCATTTCTCTACTTTCTGTTGTTTTGCGCCACCATGACCTTCAGTCCGGGCCCGATGACGTTGCTGTTGTTGAGCCTGGGCTTGAAGGACGGCCTGCGCAGTTCGATCCCGGCGCAGGTCGGCGCCACTGTGTCGTACCTGATTTCGATCCTGATCTTTGCCGTCGGCTTCTCGGAATTGATCAAGGGCAACCTCGCCATTACCCAGACCATCCAGTTTGTCGGGGTGGCCTACATTCTTTACCTGGCCTACAAGCAGTGGACCAGCAGCGGCGTGTCGATCAACAACGCCGACAAGGTCGAGGGGGCGCGCAGCCTGTTTGGCAAAGGGCTGTTGACCGGGTTTTCCAACCCCAAGACCATCATCATGTTCAGCGCCGTGTTCCCGCAGTTTGCCGGCGCCGGTGAACACAGTTCGGCGGCGGACATCGCCATCCTTGGCCTGACCTTCCTGCTGCTGCAATTTGCCAGCGGCTGCCTGTATTGCTATTTCGGCCAGCGCATCAAACACGTGCTGGAAAACCCCAAGCGGCGGGTGTTGTTGCAGCGAATCACGGCCGTGTTGCTGCTGGGCGTCGCCTTGATGCTGGCGCGTGGGTTTTCGCACTGAAGTATTAGCCAATAAGCGGTAGTGGCGATTTGACGTCGCCCTGATAGACTCCAGGCATTCACCCAGGATCGCCCCCACCATGCCAGCCGTCGGAGGAAAAGGACTTCCGCTCGCTTTGCGCTTGTACAAATCTCGCGTGCTGGGGCTGACGCTCGGCTTTGTGTGCGTGGCGTTCGGCATGTATCCGTTGAATCCGTCCCTGTGGGTGTGGGCCTGGATGCTGATCAATGCCTTTGCGTGGCCGCACCTGGCTTTTCAATGTTCTTTGCGCTCGGCCAATACCTTGCGCAGCGAACGCCGCAGCCTGCTGTTCGATTCCTTTTGCGGTGGGTTCTGGGTTGGCGCGATGCACTTCAACCCGCTGCCCAGCGTCACCACCCTGTCGATGATGAGCATGAACAACGTCGCCATCGGCGGGCCGCGTTTCCTGTTCGCGGGTTGGGTGGCGCAGGCACTGGGGCTGGGCACCGCGTTGCTGCTGTTCACACCAGGATTTATCGCCGTGACCACCCAGGCCCAGCTGTATGCCTGCCTGCCGATCCTGATGCTGTATCCCCTGGCCCTGGGCTGGATCTGCTACCGCCAGGCCGTCACCTTGGCCCGCCACAAACGTGAACTGCTGGCCTTGAGCCGCACCGACAGCCTGTCGGGCCTGCTCAACCACGGCGCCTGGAAGGACCATCTGGACCTCGAGTTTCAACGCTGCCGCCGTGGCCCGGGCGGTGCCGCCATCGCGTTGATCGACATCGACCACTTCAAGACCATCAACGATACCTACGGCCATGTGACTGGCGATATCGTCCTGCGCCAACTGAGCAAGGTGTTGCGCCAGAACCTGCGCACCAACGACTTGGCCGGGCGCTATGGCGGTGATGAGTTCTGCGTGATCCTGCCCGATATGCCCCTCAACCGTGCCACCGAGGTGATGGAGGCATTGCGCAGTCGCTTCAACGCCTTGGCCTATGCCCAGGACCCGACACTGCGAGTGAGCCTGAGCATCGGCCTGGCGCCGTACCAGCCTAGCCACGCCGACTCCATCAGTTGGCTCAACGATGCCGACCAGGCGCTGTACGAAGCCAAGAGCAGCGGGCGCAACCGGGTCAGTTCGGTACAGGGCAGTTGGTTGCGGTCAGTTTAGTGGGGTAGGGTGGCGGGGCACCTTCCAACAAAAAACAAGGATCGGTCCATGCTCTTCACGTTCCCGCGTACCCTTTTGGCCGCTACCCTGGCCTTGTCTTTCAGCCTGCCGGCCTACAGCGCCGAGCCTCATAAACAGATCCAGCAACAGGCCGAACAATACAAGGCCGAAGCCTTGAAGCTGCTGGAGCGCCTGGTGAATATCGACTCGGGTTCAGGCTACGAGCCGGGCCTGACCCAAGTGCGCGATATCGCCGTGAATGAGTTGAAACAGTTGGGTTTCACCATCGAATTGGTGCCGGATAAAGCCGCCAACAATAGCCATGTGGTCGCCACCCTCAAAGGCACCGGCAAGGCCAAGATCCTGCTGATGGCCCATATGGACACCGTATTCAAGGAAGGCTCGGCTGCCGAGCGCCCCTTCCACATCAAGGACGGCCGCGCCTACGGCCCCGGCGTGATGGATGACAAGGGCGGCATCGTTGCGGGCATCTATGCGCTCAAGGTCCTCAAAAGCCAGGGCTTCAAGGATTACGCGCAGATCACCTTCCTGCTCGACGCCAGCGAAGAAACCGGCTCCGACGCCGCCTCCGAACTGATCCGCAACACTGCCAAGGGCCACGACGTGACCCTGAACCTGGAACCCGGCCGCCCTGCCGACGGCCTGGTGGTGTGGCGCAAAGGCAGCGCCACCGCGGTGGTCGAAGTCAAAGGCAAGGCCGCCCACGCCGGCGTCGCCCCGGAACTGGGACGCAACGCCGCCATGGAAGCCGCGCACCAGATCCTGCAACTGGGCAAACTCGGCGATGAAGACAAGAAAACCACCATCAACTTCACCGTGCTCAAGGCCGGTGACCGCACCAACGTTATCCCTGACCAAGCCACCGCCAAGGCCGACGTGCGTGCGGCCTTGCCGGAAGAGTTCGACCGGATCGAGAAAGACCTGGCGCGGGTTTCAGCCAACAAATTGATCCCGGAAACCGAAGTGAACACCAGCCTGCAGCGCGGCCTGCCACCGATGCCGCAGACCGCCGAGTCGGATAAGTTGGTAGCGATTGCCCAAGGGATTTATGGCGAACTGGGACGCAAGTTGACCATCGAAGGCAGCGGCGGCGCGGCGGATGCCAGCTTGTCCGCCGGTGTAGGCACGCCGACGCTGGATGGGTTTGGGATAGTGGGGGGCAATATTCACACGGCGGAGGAATATGCCGAGGTGGAGAGTGTGGTGCCGCGGGTTTATTTGTTGAGTCGGATGATCATGGAGCTTTCCAAGCGCTGATCGGAGCGTTGGATTGAAGCACTGAAGAAATTCAAATGGGGGCGGGGGCTTGCTCCGATAGCGCTGGATCAGCTTGCACATGCATTGACTGAATCACTGCTATCGGGAGCAAGCCCCCTCCCACATTGGATACTCAGCGCCCCATAGTGAGTGGACTTCGAAGCTGGCTTTGGGGTCATCTTTCCATCACTTACTGGTTAGCAGAGGGGGCGTCTGACCTGCTCTCGACAATGTCAAGGTTGTATCTGCTGAGGCAGTCCAACAGTGTTTTCATGAATTGCCGTTTTTCGAATATTTCATCATTAAAGTAAGTGTTAAAGAGATAAAACACTGACTCAAAGTTTTCTCCGATGCTGAGAAAATGCTGAAGTGTGTTGATGTACCATTCTCTTTCGTCTCGCCTATATTTCATGAATTCAGGTTTGGTTAGTTTGTCGAATAGCCATGTAAGTTCCTCGTGATGGTTCACGTTTATGGAGGTAATGAGCTCTTCTCTGTCCACATCCCTAGTGTTTTCGATGCAGTAAGTGAAAAGCAGACCTTGGATTATCGATAGCTTTGGCTTGAGTTTCATTGGAGATACTTAAAAGCTATGAAGAAATATGCTGTCCAGTGCCCTGTAACTGAAAAGGACGTTTTGCTTTAGAAGCTGCACACATCGGTCTTCTGGAAGCGCATCGCCTGGATTGGGGCCGCTTGTGACACAGCGCGAGGAAGCTCGCTCGCCGGAGGAGCGCCGATTTAGCATCGAACAGCTTTTTTTAAATTTTTGAGTTTGGCGTGTTGTAGTAGTTTCTTAAGCAATTCAAAAGGACTTGCATGAAGTTTGTTTGATTGGTTACGGGGGCGCTGAAATAAGTTTTCATATTTTTAAAGACTGCGTCAAAGTTGTCGCTTGTAGCTAGAAAGTGTGATATGGAATCAATGAACCATTTTTGTTCACTTCTTGTATAAGCTACGAATTCTGGCTTGGTCAGTTCGTCAAATAGTTTTATAAGTTCTTCGTCGTTATTTATGTCTCTTAATGAAATGGTTTTTTCTCGCACTAAGTCGTACGTGTTTTCTATGTCGTAAGTGAACAGTAGACCGCGGATTATTGACATGCTGGGTGGTTTTATTTTCATATTATTTGCTCGTGGTAGCCTCAGTTGTGTAATTCTGTAAGCAGCGTAATAGCACGCTCATAAATTGCCTGTGGTCAGTTATTTCATCATCGAAATAGGTGTCGAGAAGATAAAAAACGGAATTAAAATTTTCATCAGTATTTAGGTAGTGCTGAAGTGTTTCAATATGCCATTGTTGAATTTCAAGTTTGTATGAAAGAAATTCTGGCTTGGTCAATTTTTCAAAAAGATCAGCGAGTTCTGTTTCGTTGTTGATGTTTTTTGAAGCGATGAAGCGCTCTCTTTCAGGGTCGTCGTAGTTTTCAATGCTGTAGGTGAATAGTAGGCTTCTGAGTATTGATAGTTCTGGTGTGAGCTTCATGTTTAGAATTCCGTGTACGCAGTAATCGGATTGCCATCGTTATCAAGTATTACAATAGCTTTGCTTTGTCTTCCATATTCAAAATTATTTTTTTTGTATCCTTCTCCAATTATTTTTCCCATGTCCATTGGTCTGCGAGATATTTGTAGGTTTGTATACTTAAATATAAGTTGTGCGCGATAAATGGCGTTGAGTTGGTCCCGATGGCTGAAATATCTAGTAGCTGCAGTAGGTATTTTGGGTTCACCATCTTTTCTTCCACCAATGTATCTTTCGATTTCTTCTGTTGTTGGGTTTTTACCCGATCTTACTCTTTCGAGTTGGGAGTTGGGGGTTGTCTGCGCGCCGTGCTTCTCCAAAAAATGTGCTCTTGGGAATGCTTGTTCGATCTCTTTCAAACGTCTGTATGCGTTTGCTTCTGCAAGCTCATCAATTCTCGCCTGCCGCTGCGCGCGGGTCAGTTGCGGTAAGGCAGGCTCTCCGTGGTTAACACTCTCCGTAGGGTTTGGAGCACTAGTGCTGGGTTTACACCCGCCAGCACCTGGGCATGAATTCAAGCCTAGCGGATCCACCCACCCTGTCGGATTGGGCACGTACTGGTAGCCATTGACCCCACCCGCCAACTTCACCGGATCCGGCGTCAGGTAGCGACCAACATCCGGATTGTAGTAGCGATGGCGGTTGTAGTGCAGCCCGCTTTCCTGATCGAAGTATTGACCCTGGAAACGCAGTGGGTTGTCGATTTTGCCCACGTCGAGCCGGGCGATCTGGCCGTAGGCGCGGTAGTGGGCGGACCAGACGATTTCGCCTTCGGGGCTGGTCAGTTCCTGCGGGGTGCCGAGGTGGTCGAGTTGGTAGTGGTAGGGCTTTGTGGCTTGTGGGCCAAAGCCTTCCAGCAGTGCCAGTGGGCGGAAGCTGTCGGGTTCGTAGAGGTAGCTTCGATGACGTTCTGCGTGGTGCTCGGCAATCAGCTTGTCGCCTTGCCAGAAAAACTCGGTGGTTTTGTCGTCCACGGTTTTGCTGATGCGGCGTCCAAATGGGTCATAGCGATAGCTGGCGGTTTGGCCGTTGGGCTTTGTGATGCTGATTAATCGATGCTGGCAGTCGTAGCGGTACTCAGTAACGAGTTGCTGGCTTTTGCCGCGCCGCTCGCGGATGAGGTTGCCGAAGGCGTCGTAGTCGTAATGGCGGTCGCCCTGGATCATCAGGCGGTTGGCCGCAACGATGTCCGGGCCGGGGCGGTCTTGCATCAGCAGGTTGCCGGCCGGGTTGTGGGCGAAGCGTTCCTGCACGTCCTGGGAGTGATCGGCGCGGGTCAGGCGGTTTAGCGGGTCGTAGCGGTAAAGGTGTTCGCCTTTGCGAGTGTCGAGCAGGCGGGTGAG